>ML685863.1:4422984-4443809 GCA_007922175.1 Pelusios castaneus | reverse complement strand
CCACGAAAGCTCATGCGATTAATAAATCTGTTAGTCTTTAAAAGTGCCACAAGACTCTGTTGTCTTTCTACAAAATGTTCAGTTAGTCTTGGTTAGAAAGAACTCAGGACCCTGAAGTGCTATGCCTCTTTTATATCATCACCTTGTAACATTCAACATTCACTGAAAGAATGGGAAGGGGAGAAGTGCAAGCAGTCTAATGGCTCCTATTTAAGCTCTACTGTTCAGGCTGAATCCATCTGGCAGATCCTGTGAATGGAAACATGCAGAGGACACAAAGAAGTTGAATATGTTTTCCTGCCAAATAAATCCAATTTTTTTGAGTCCTTAGCCTTGGGGCTAGATTTTGAGCACTCCTGGAGGATTTTTTTCCCATTTAATTCAACAGTCACCAAAGGATCCAGGGTTGGGTAAGACTACAAGTGTTCATGATCTGTAATCTACACTCCATTCTCTCAGCTATATGCAATGAGGATGAGGGAATCTGCCATAGAATTTTTGTAGGTTCCAGTGTAGCCTCATTAAAGGGTAATGCTACTGTACTTTTGTGTAGTAGTGTGGGGTATATCCACTAATTTATATGGATTTTCCTGAACTAATTCCAAATAATTTGCCATGCTTTAGCAGTTCCTGATATTTTTATAGTAATCAGGAATCAAGGATGAGGATTCCAAGACTCTTATCTGAAGAACAGCAGGACAACTTGAGTCTGTACTGATTGTTTCTGGGTCTCAGGCTAAGCATAACTTGATATCAAAGGGTGTAGGTCCACAGTAGAGGCAATACTGGGATCTGTAACAAGCACAGATGATGTACTAGTACATGTCTACCTGGCCCCACCTTTTGGACTACAGAGGTGTGAACTGTAGGGTGTACTAGTACACTACACTGTAACTGCTCATGTACATGTATGAGCGCAAACTAAAAGATGTATGTTGCTAGGTATCTTTTAGTTTGAGAACATAGGTCTACATGGGGCAGTTAGAGTGCAGCATGTGAATAAGTGCTGCAATTCATATTCCCATAGTCCATTTGTGGGGCTGTGTAGAAAGGCATCTAGACCTATGTGGAAAAAGAGGCTGATCTAGAAGCTGGAGGCATACGCCGTGGATTCCAACAGGCTGATTGTTGAACCTAACAGGGCATGGGGGCTAACAGCATCGACCTCAAGAAACCCTGTCTCTGGATCTGCTTTTGCGTAAGCATCTTTGGTATACGCATGGGTGATTATCTAAAGAAAAAGAGCAGGAGGGTCCCAGAACCTCCTATAATATGAATGGAAGACATATGATGCTACTGTCAAATCCAATGAGGGAGTAAGCGTAGTCCCATGACTAGGGAGGTGCAGTACCAGGTGAAGTCACTGGAGATTGGGACTTATGTGTGGCTTCTAAGCAACTGGTATCATCTGATTGCCTTGGAGGCTTTTTCTCTATTGATACTATAGAGAGACGTGGCTGTGATACTGGGGTGTTTAGTTGCCTCATGCATTGTAGATGATGTTGGTACTGACAATGCTATTCAATCTCAATGGCTATGTCTGCACTTACCAAAATTAGTTCGAATTAGTTAATTCAAACTAATTTTAATTAGTATGAATTAACTTAATTCGAACTAGCATGGCCCAACTGGAATTTTAGTTCGAACTAACCAAGTGCCTTGCATGGCACTTGCTTAGTTCGAATTAGTCAGTTGCATTAAGCTCAATGTGCCGGTTAGTTTGAACTAAGCAGTTAAGGTATAATCGAATTTATTAGTTCAAATTAAGGAAGTCCTTAATTCGAACTAATGAAAGCCTCGGGTGGCCAAGGCTTAAGTTAGTTCGAATTAAGCTTCCTTAATTCAAACTAACTTGCAAATGTAGACATAGCCAATGATACCAAGGATGGCACCAGAGATAATGACTCCAACTACTACAAAGAAGGCTTGGTCTCTTTCAGCTGGTGTATTGTGGAGCTGATTGGGGACATACGCTCCTGGTTAATGCTTCTTGGTACCAAGGGCTATTGACTCTCATCCATTGAAGTCTTCTTAGACTTCAAAGCCTGAGACAGTTTCAAGGATTTCTGTCTCTGGATTACAAGTCTTAGGGAATGAGTGATGTCTTCATTCCAACTATTCTTAATGGGGAAAGTCAGAGATATCAAGATGTTAATGACAGAATGGATTGTCATGATCATCTAGTCTAATTTCCTGTAGATTGAAGGCCATAAAATCATAGTAATAGACTTATAACCTTGGGCTGAGTTACTGAAGTGATGGAGGAACGTTATGCTATTGGACAGAGGACCCCAAAACTATTTTCAGAAACCCTGAGGAACTTATGGAAAGCAAACATACATATCTCTACATCATTTGGACTATAATTCTGATTCATCTGTAATGTAATTTATCTGCTTTAATCTCTCAATAATGCTTTTTCTTTTAATCTATAAATCTATAGTTTAGTTACTAAAGGATTAATTACAGTGTTGTAGATCTTTGAGATCTAAAGTATACTTTGAACTGGGGTTAAATGATTGGCCTGCTGAGGCTGGAAGTAACCTGATATGTAGAGAACTTGGTTTTACTAACCTTTCATCATAAATTCCAGTTTGTCTGGGTGGTAAAAAGGGCCAGAAATGCCTAAGAAGACTTTCTGCGACTCCATGGTAAAACTGATAGTGATACAGGAGAACACTTTTGCTACTGTCTTGGTGAAATCTAATAGATAGAATATACAACCAGTCTGTCCTGAGTTTGGCGTTCTTAACTGTGAGCCACCCCAGGCACAATGACAAAATAAATTAAGCCTACTAAGACCTAAAATAAATGTGCACAAAAAGATAATTGTGTTAAAATGGTGGTATGTGAACTGATAAAGTTCCAAAGGGGTAGCCATGTTAGTCTAGTTCAGCAAAACAAACAAGGAGTCCCGTGGCACTTTTATTAAATAAATGTGTTAGTCTTTAAAAGTGCCACGGGACTCCTTGTTTGTTTTGGCCTAGACAAGAGACTGGCTCCCATTCAGAAGAACTGGTTTCTCAGAGGAGAGGAGACCTGGCAACATCACCTGGTAGAAGTCTACAATCATTTATCAATGCTTGTCTGGAAGTCACCAGACTAAAGGACTAAAAAGTTATAAAAGGATTAACAGAGGGAAGACTAAGAGCCACAGAGGACGTTTGGGCAGGAGAGAGGAAGGGGACAAACTGACCAGGTGAGCAGAAGTGAGCTGGGGGCAGAAAGTTCCAAGTTTCAGGACACCATGCATTGCAGCAAAGGGCAGAGGATGGCCCTAAAGGACTCTGACCTTAGCCCAAAGAATATTTCAGGAAGTGAGATAGGGAAATGCAGCGTTTATTTTTGTATGGATCTGTGCCTCTCTTTTGCTATTAAAGAAAGATTCTAAATCTCAGTTTGTGTACATGTTAAACATTAACATTCCCCTCCCCTGTCCCCCCCCTGAAGAAGTAAACCACAAGGTTCATACTTTTGGGTGGAGCTCAGAGAGAGTGTCTTTAAGCTTTGAGGGATAGGTGCTGGTTCCAGGAATTGAGCAGTGGATCATGCGGTATAAACTCTCAGATAGGGGTGACAGGAGATCTGCTCTCTGAGAGTGTGCTCAGAGTCCCTAATATAGGGACACAGCCTAGACTTTAGACTTTGAGGGTTTAAAACACCTAGGATTACAACAGCTGGATTCTTTCACAATATTGTGGTGAGTAGCCAAGACATGACTTGACCTGTGACACCTTTTCTGTCCTAGAACTAGTTCAGTATAAGTGAAAATTCATTGTAACTGGAATTTTGACATGCACATTGCAACATATTGAAACAACTAGGGATATTTATTCTACTTCAGTATAAACAGAATTTTGTTTTATCTGAATTCGCTAAAAGGCTTCCTCTGCATCTTAGAGTGCTATTTCATAGGCAAATGTCATGAAGTCTGTAGAACACAATAAAAATTAATCTCAAACAAAAATAAGCTAATGATGGTGAAGAGAATGCTACATACTCGGTACACTCAAAGGAAACCAGATACCTTATATAAAAAATAATGCCTGCTAGAATAACTCTCCATATACAGACTTGCCGTACCAGTACAACACAGGAATAGATCTTGCAAGTTGAGAGCTAGATCATAAATTGTTTAGGGTCAGCATTATGAGACCTAACTTTTAGGCACCCTGCCACCTGGTGGGATTCAGAATCCTGAGTTTGGGTGGCCAAATTAGGTGTCTTTTACAAAACACAGGGGCTATGTCTACACTTGCACTTTTAAGTCGACTTGAACTAAGTTGACCTAACTAAGTCGACTTTAAGTCGACTTAGTTAAGTCGATTTAGTGTGTCTACACTTAAAATTAAAGTCAACTTAAAGGGGAACTTATAAAGTCGACCTAGAGCATCCACACTGGATGCTCTAGGTCGACTTTGTGGGGCTAGGGGGACCTTGGGCAGGTCCACGGTGGCGGGGGGGAGCACCCCCTGTGTACAATGGGGCAAAGGGGGACAAGGACCCTGGCAGGGCAGAGCCCTGTGTGTGACACTGTCTGGATTTAGGGAAGCATTTAAGATATTATTTTCTATGGATATCTCATAAATGCTATAATCCATAAGAACTATGTCATGTTTGGTATCAATAGAAAGGTAGACATTTGCTGGGAATGATTATATAGTTTGTCTAGGAATTCTATTTTGATTAGAAGTTAAGAATTTGATGTTATATCCATACTTTAACTTGTGTCCTTCTGGAGAAATGTCTTAGACGGGGTGGGGGTGGGGTGTGAACAACCATTGTCTCCTTAATGTTTAGGAATTTTCCAGGTATAATGGTCCCAGGGAGTATCCTGATGAGCCATTGAGAACATAAAGAATACAACTGTCACACCCTGCCCACATGCCCTGCCCTTTGGGGGGCATGCCAGGCTCCCCCTGTGCCCCCCCCCGGCAGGGAGGGCATTGGTGTAGTCCTGGGGTAGCCCTAAATCAACTTAGGGCTACCCCAGGGCTACACTGGCTTAATTCGACTTTAGAAAGTCGAATTTAGCCTTAGGTCGAATAGAAAGGTGGTTTAATAAAGTCGACTTAATTTTCATTAAGTCGACTTTATTTTCCTTAAGTCGACTTAAGCAAAGTGTAGTGTAGACGCAGGGCACATTAAGTCGACTTAAGCCAAGCTTAAGTCGACTTAATTTATCAGTGTAGACGCAGCCAGGGGTAGTTAGGTGTCCCAGAAAGGGATTCATAGAAAGCAGGAAGCTAAGCTGGCCAGTAAAAAATGCTGAGGAGAATGATCGGGCCCTAAGACCCACCTCTCAAAGGTAGTTAGGCACCTAACTATGGGCTGGAGGGATGTCTATGTCTACTCGGGATTCACAGCCATAAACTCTCTCCTGGAGTTAGGTACCTAAGCCAGGTCAAGCCTTCCTTACGAATAATTGAGGAGGAGGTGGTGGTGGTGGTGCCCCCTCTTGTATGCAGATATCCAGTGGATAGTCATGTGTTCATAGAGCAGAGATTGGAACCTGTTCTTCCAGGGGAAAAGCCTAATCCCTATCTATCAAGTCTCCTCTTTTTCCCTCTGACCTAATGAATAAGTATTTTAAATAAAGCTGAATACTTTCAACAGGAAAGATTGAGAGAAATTCACTCCAAAATACTCTGTAACCCAGTGGTAGGAGCACTCACTTGGGAAGTAGTAGGTCAGGCTTGAAGTCCCTGTGCCAAATCAGGCAGAATGCAGATTTGAACCAGAGTCTCCCACAGCATACATCAGTGCTCTAGCTATTGAGTATAAAAGGACCACCATTCCATGTTGTGGGTGGTTGGCATTCTCAGAGCCTAGCTATTGTATAAGGCCCCATATGTAAGATAGATGGGAAATGCTTAGTTTGTGAATCCCAGGGCTTAGGCACTGAGCAGTTTCACAGTGTTAGAACTCAAGGAAGCTTTGAGTATGCACATTGGCAGAAATTTAGTTGCCTACACAATTAGGCAGCAGCTGAGCTGGAGTTTTGAATATCTAAATTTTGAACATAGGTGGCTAACGTGGCAATTATGATTATTTATTTGTACTACCCTACTGCCTACATGCCCTAGTCATTCATGCGGATCCCATTGTGTTAAGGGCTGCACTACATAACTTTGTGGATCTAGCCTTAATTTGCTAGAATCCCTGCTCTACTTCCATCAAGCTGTGCATTGTTTATAACCAACTGATCTTGTTTTCAAACGGGAGTTTTGCTTGAACAAGAATTGCAGGGGCAGACCATTTATTTAATCTTCTGGAATTAATCAGACTAACATATTCACCCACACAGGAAATAACCATATGGTTCTGAGCTAGAACATGTGTAAAAAAAATTGGGAAAGAAAGAAAAACAATAGGTCCAGTGTAAACACTCTGATTAACACTTCAAGGTAATAGAAATAGCCAGTTCCTCTATGTGTCTTACAATAAAGAAAAACAAAGAAATTAAAATTCTATCTGTTCTGCGGGGTATTTTTGTCCTTGCATAGTGTCTTCCCATGAACAAACTTGATTTCCTATAGGAAAAACTCTGTTCCTGCAAGATACATGGTGATTTTTGTGTTAAGTTCTATATGGATGGTGACCAAAACTGTAAAAAAACCTGCAGAATTTGGTACAAAAAGCTCCACTAAAACTCCAAACTCTGAAATATTGAATCTGCCAACAAATGTGAAAGATCTAAGGGCTACAACCCAATCCAAAATCAAACTATAGTCAGTTGACAAAGGTCATCACAATGTAGTGGAAAACCATCACTTTTACTTTACATCACAATCATGTTCATGTTATTTCTTCTGTTAAGTAATTATAGATAGTAATAAAAAAAGTGATTTAGTTCTATACAGAGAGAGAAACACAAGTGAATGTAATTTCAGAAGAATATTTTATAGTAAATTAAAGCAAATGATGGAATCATTATGAGAAAACATAGTTAAACCATATTTTTCTAGATATGGTAGGAGGCAGGTTCCAAGAAAAGACATGAGCCTATGGATACAAAACTAACTCTTGTGGTCACTCAATGAAATTAATAGACAGCAGGTTTAAAACAAACAAAAAAAGGAAGTACTACTTCCCACAATACACAGACAAATTAAGGTACGCATTTCCAAGGGAGGTGAAGGCCAAAACTATAACTGGATTAAAAAAAGAATTAGATGAATTCAGGGATGATAGGTCCGTCAATGGGTACTAGCCAAGATGATGGGGATGCAACCCCATGTGCTGAGTGCCCCAAATCTCTGACTGGCAGAAGCTGGGAATGATGAACAAGGATGGTCACTTGATAATTGACCTGTTTGACATTTTCTCTAAAGCATGTCACTGGCCACTTTTTGAAGAGAGTATATGGACTGATGGACCAGTGGTCTGATTTAGTATGGCTATTCGTATATTATCGGGGAAATAATCAGGATCTAAACAAAACTGCACATCCTGAGTTACATATTCCAATCCACTATACACTGTAGAAGAGAGTAAAATAGGAAAGGAAGTCCCTAAACAAGCAGACAAGGGACAACGGTGAGTCTGCTACCTGACCCTCTTCTCTTGTCAGGAGATCCTGTCACTCTAAATATTCATGGTTAGGCTTCTACAACTTTGGTGGTGGGAGATGACAAATACTCTCTACAACACAATCCCCTTGGGATCAGCTAGATTTCCATATAGATGCCCACTTGTAAACATCTCATTTGCATCTTCTACCAGCTCCTCCCTACATTTGCAGCTCCTTGTAGAGGTGGGAACAACTGCCAGAATGGAGGATAATTAAGGAGGATAAGTACAGCTTCATTAGCAGGTACTTCTCTATGGCCATGTCTACAGTAAGGGTGCTACAGTGATGTTTCCTGTGCTAATGGAAGAGGATTTACCATTGATGTAGGCAATCCATCTTCCTGATGTCAGTAGCAAGACTGACAGAAGAATTCCACTTAGCCCAGGGGTCGCCAATCCAAAAGGTCAGAGCAGCCATTTAAAAAAATTCCTTCAATAACCAAGTGTTTTGAGAGCTGCAATGGGTGTAGCCTCTTGATGGGGGAAACTGTGCCACGGCATCTGCTGCAGGATCCACTGGTGGGGGAGCAGGGGCAGAGCCAGGAGCCTCAAGTGGACAGCCAAAGAACCACAAGGCTGCAGACCCCTGACCTAGCAATATGTACACCAGGAGTTTGGTAAGCTTGACTATGGTACTCAGGGGTGTGAATTTTACATATCCCAGAGCAGTGCAATGCAGCTAGGTGAATCTAAATTTGAAGTGTAGACCAGGTCATTCTGAAATGGAAATACTGACCAGCAAGGCAGAAGAAAGGATACAGATTCTGGGTGATCCCAGCAAAGTAACATTCCCCACTGATCTGTGGACGTCAAAGGCCACTATTCCTGACCCCATCCAAATTGGAAGGAGTTTCCTCTCACTGAAGTAAAGATGTTGCTTTTACTCCACAATGCCAACTCAGCATATTTTACCAATTTAGTCTTGGTAGGATAGCATGTGGCCCCTGTAATTAGGGTCTTCTGTATTGTTCAATAACAGCATTGTCACAGAGGCCAAAGGAGATGATGACTTACAATAATGTGACAATTAAAATTTTAGCAGCAAAGGAAAAATGCTAGCTGAGATGAATAAATGAAAATGAAATATGAGATTACCCTTATCAAATTCTGGAAATAAGTTTGCAAATGCAAAGTAGGAATAATTATTTACTCATAATAAACTGAATATATTTTGACCTAATAATACAATATAGTTACACTAAACCACACAAAAACTGGAATTCCTCTCTACCGGTAAACAAAATTCTACAGCAAAATGCTATGATGAGGTCTTAGATGTCTCAATTTTACTATTTTTTACAAACTATAAAGCATCTTTACTTGAATAAGTATATATATTAATTTGTTTACCTGTGTGCTATGAAATACTATTATGAATGTTAAAATTAAAGAACAAAAGTCAATGAAAAAGAACAAATTATATTTTAACAATATATTATCCTTATATTATATTATCCTTTCCAGTGCCCAAGCCTACAAATACTAACACAAGTAACTTTGCCACATAGATAATCCCACCTAACACAATGTAACCACTCAAATGATTTGCCTCTAAAAAGTGCATTGCAGGATCTGAGTCTAATTCAGAATTCAGTCCATTGCAATTAATCTGAATCAGCACTTGTTAACTTCAAAATATTATAAATATTAATGCATATATATTACATTGTTAGAGACTACAAGAACATTAAAAAGTCAGACAGAATTAATTCTCAAAACATTATGTGAAGACAGGCAAATATAGGGAAACAGACAGAAATCAGTAGGAGTTTTGTGATTTTTGGGCATCAGTTAATCTTTGAAGTTGCAATATCCATTCTTTAACTGTGATAAAATTTAAATGAAGAATTAGAAAGCAATAAGTCTGATGTAGTTTGTGTTCATTTCTATTTTAAACTAAAAATATTTACTCTTAGGATTGTCTCTTGGGATGAAGGAGTATTTTTAATCTAGAGAAATACTTTCAGAATTCAGAAGCAATGGGCTCGTTGCTTTTGAGCAGTAAGAAGGGAGTTACTGTTTTAATTAACATCATTTGTGATTTCACAGTACAAGCAGCACTAAGAATGTTGCCATAAGCATGACTGTTTGCCATATGTAATTTACAGATGCATAGGGGGTCTTTTTCTTCAAACATTTGAAGAAATAATTACAGGAAATTACATTTCTACAGTCAGTTTGCTGACAGATTTGTGCAGTCTTTCAGGATCCATTAAGGGGTAGTCCCAAAATGGATGGGATGAAGATTTATTCCCTGAAGTGTTTTTTCATTTTCCCCCTTTTAGGCAGCCAGGACTGGTTACTGACGCTAAGACCCTTTCCTAACACTCATAAGGAATGTATGCTATAACACTCGTAGGGCATGTATGGTAGAGCACGTATGCACAGAATCATGTAAATGTAGAGTTGGAAGATACCTTAAGACAGGGGTCGGCAACCCCTGGCACACGGGATGATCCTGAGGGGGCATGTGGTGCCACTCAGGCTCCCCCATCGGCCCCGCCCTCCAGCGCGGCCTGGCCCCCACTCGGCTCGGTTCCCTGCTGGGGAGCGCGGCCAGCAGCTGCGGCGTGGATGATGGCCCCTGCTGGCCACACCTGCTGCTGGGCAGGGCTGCTAGAGGGGAGGAGGGTGGCGTGGGTTGGCCGGCCAGCCTGCCCAGAGCCATACCGCTGCAGGCAGGACAGAACCGGCTCCGGCCATGGCCAGCAAGGGGCAGGGTCGGCTCGCCTGGAGCCGCCGCTGCTGGCCCCAGAGGCTGCCTGCTGCTAGCGGCGGCTCCAAGCAGGCCGAACTGACCAGGCCCTGTCTTGCTGGCAGCGGCGCGGCTCTGGGCGGGCCGACCCGACCCACTCCGCTCCAGTCCAGCAGGGAGCCAGGGCCTGGAGGCCACCCGCTGGCAGCGGCAGCTCCGAGCGGGCCGAGCCAACCCTCCACCTTGCCGGCCATGGCCGGCTCTGTCCTGCCGGTGGCATGGGTCTGAGTGGGCCGACCCGCCCCACTCCAATCTAGCAGGGGGCGGGGCCATCAGTCCCGCGCCACTACTGCTGACGGGAGCCAGCCCCAGAAACCGAAGGCCGCCTGCCAGCGGGTGCCAGCCCCAGCCGGCAGGGCACCTGAAGCCTGGCCCCACCCCCTTTTGACTCCGCCCAGGCACCTGCTGAGGGTGCAGTGGGCGGGGCTGGCACTGGGGCTGGCAAAGGTTGCCAACCCCTGCCTTAAGAGATGATCTAGTCTCAGAACCAAATATACCTAAATCATTCCTGACAGGAGTTTGTCTAATGCAGGAATGGGCAAAATACAGCCCATGGACTGGATCTGGCCTGCCTGAGGCCTCTGTCCAGCCCACCACCCCTAGCATGCTCTCTCCCCCTTTTGCCCCCACCCAGCCGATGCATGGCTGGGGCTGGCGCTGCCATTGTGCCGCCCCCTTCTGCTCTCCTGGCCGGTGCTTCAATGTTCTGGGGCCAGGGCTGGTGCTGCGCCACCTCGTCCCCTTCTATCCTCCCAGCAAGCACCATGCCATGCTGGGGCCAGGGCTGTGGCCACCACTGCACCACCCCCTTCCGCTCCCCCAGCTGGCGCTATGGCGCTCCAGCTTGGGCCAGGGCAGGTGAGAAGATTACTCACTGAGTGCAATAACTGGACTTCTTCGAGATATGTGTCCCTGCGGGTGCTCCACTTGGGTCACGTCCTGCGGCATCCAGGATTGGTGACTTGTACAGCAGCATTAGTAGTAGGGCTGCTCATGTACTGATGCTGTGTCGGGAGCTGTTGGTGCACTCTGCTAGACGTATGTGTGGTCAGAGCCCTCCACTCCTTCTCTACCACGAAGTATCCTGTTAAAAGACAAACTCTGAAGTAGAGGGGAGGAGGGTGTGAGCACCCATAGGGACACTTGTCTCGAAGAAGTCCAGTTCTGAACTCTATAAGCAACCATCTCTTCTTCATCAACTGATGTTCCTATGGGTGTTCCACTTATGGTGACTACTTAGCAGTGCCCTTAAGTGGAGGAGAGGCTTCGAAAATTTAAGTGGTTTTAACTTAGATAGTATAGAGGCACGTAAAGAAACATTGTTAAGGAGTAGTTGTTCTATTGCGTAATGCTTGATGAAAATTCCTGGTGTGGCTCATGTGGCAGCCTTGCAAATGTCTGTGAGAGGAACATCTTTGAGAAAGGTGATCAATGTAGCCATTACTCTACTTGAGTGTGCATTAGTCATTGAAGATGGTTCCAGATTTGACTGTAACACATCTGTATACAAGAAGATATCCATTTGGAGATTTTTTGACTAGAAATTGCTTTATCTTTAGAGTGTGGTGCTAGAAATATGAATAATCTGTTTGATTTTCTAAAGGATTTTGTTCTCTCCAGGTAGAACACAAGTGCTCATTTTACATCTACTGTGTGGAGGATTGTTTCTTCCAGATTCTTATGAGGTTTCGGGTAGGAACTTGGTAAGTGCATCATCTGGTTAATGTGGAAGTAGGAAACTATCTTTGATAAGAACCTTGGGTGGGGTTGGAGTATTATTTTGTCATGATAAAAGGTCATGTATGGGGGGGGGTCTGCCATTAGTGCACTTATTTTGCTGACCCATCTGGCAGAGGTAACCGCAATTAAGAAAGCAACTTTCATTGACAAATGTAGAAGTGAGCAGATGGCAAGCAGTTCAAAGGGAGGCTTTGTTAATTTCATTCTAAAATTTTTGAGATCCCATTGGGAAGTAGGGTTATGCACAGATGGACAGACTTTTTGAAGACCAAATAGGAATCGTTTAACAACGGGGTGGTATAGTATAGTCTTGTTGGTTGTGGAAAATCGAGATTGCAGATAAATTTACTTTCAAGGAACTAATCGAGAGGTCTGTTTTCTTTAATGTAGGATATACTCCAGGATGGCTGAGATGGAGGATGAATGCGAGTCTATCTGAATGTGGTCATATCAGGTCACAATCTTGTCCATTTGTACAGGTAAGTCTTTCTGGTAGAAATGTTTCTACTGTTAATATATGTCTGACCTCAGATGAACATTGTAATTCCTCTGACAAGAACCATCTATCATCCACACCATTAGGTGCAGTCTTCAGATATCTGGGTGAGAAATTGGGCTTTGATGTTGGTATAGAAGGTTGCGCCATAGTGGTAACTTGATTGGTCATCAAACTGAGAGATACAGTAGGTCTAAGTACCAAGTTTGTCTGGGCCAGGTTGAGGCTATGAGTATTACAGAGGCTTTGTCTCTCTTGATCTTGTGAATGACCTTGTATAGTAGAGGAACTGGAGGAAGGCATAGCATAGTCCATTGTTCTACATTATTAGAAATGCATTTCCCATCGAGCAGTTGTCCATTCCTGCTGTAGAGCAATATGGATGGCATTTTCGATTTCCTTCCATGACGAATAGGTCTATTTGCCCCATAACTGAAATATCTCCTTGAACGATGCCATCCAGTTGCCATTCGTAAGTGGTAGGATAACGCCTGCTCAGATCGTCTGCCAGGGTTTTCTGCATGTCAGGAACAAATGCGGCTGAAATGTTTACATTGTGCTTTATGCACCAATTCCATAGTTTTGTTGATTCTGCACTAAGTGACCGGGATCTGGCACCTCACTGGCAATTTATATAGAACATGCAGGCAACATTGTCCATCATGATCTTAATGGATTTTTTCTTTATATAAGGGAGGAAATATCTGCAGGCATTGCGGACTGCACGAAGCTCTAAGATATTTATATGTAGGAAAGATTCCTGCTCTGACCACTGATCCTGGGTGGTTCGATGTTGCATATGCACTCCCCAGCCAACAAGGGATGCGTCCGTGGTAATCATTATAGTAGGAGTTGTCCAGCTGAATTCTTCACCCCTTACGAGGTTCTGTTGTAGAGTCCACCAGGTTAGGGTGTCTGACTTCTGAACGTAGAATAAGAGATTTTTAGAGAGAATGTTTGCTTGGTTGTAAAGCATAGCAAGCCACATCTGAAGGCCATGCATGCCGAGGCGGATGTGAGTACAACGAATGTTATCACCGCCATGTGGCCCAGCAGTTGGAGCACTATGTGAACAGTAACAGTGAGAGTGTTATATCCATTATCAGATTTTGAATGGTTGTAAATCTCAAGCTATGGAAGAAAAGCTTTGGTGCCACTAAATTGAATGCGCTGTGATGGTTACAAAGTGGACTTTTTAATGTTTATCCTGAGGCCTAAGGTTTAGAAGGTCTGTACTGTGAAATGTGTCATACTTTCTGCCTGGGAAAATGTGAGAGCCTTTATAAAGCAATTGTTGAGGTAAGGGAATATGACTACGCCTTGTCTGTGGAGATGTGCTGAGACAACTGCTAGGATCTTTGAGAAAACTCTGGGGGCCGTGGATAGGCTGAATGGAAGAACTTTGAACTGGAAGTGTTGCTCTGCTATTGTGAACCGCAGGAATCATCGATGTGCTAGGTGGATCGTGACATGAAAGTGAGCATCCTGAAGGTCGAGGGACAAAAACCAATCTTCTTTTTGCAGTAAGGGTATTATCGTATTCAAGGTCATCATCTTGAATTTTTGTTTCTTTATGTATTTGTTTAGGGGTCTTAAATTCAGGATAGGTCTCCAACCTCCGGATTATTTTAGTACTACGAAGTATCGGGAGAAGAAACCCTTTCTCACATGATGAGGAGGTACACGTTCTATAGCCCCTATTTGAAGAAGATGTTCTGCCTCTTGTAACAGAAGTTGGGTCCCTTAAAAGAGATGGGGTAGGGTAATGGGAAGGAGGGGTTGAAAAAAAGGGAATGGTGTAACTGAGATTGATGATTTGCAAGACCCATTTGTCTGTTGTTATGGATAACCAGATGTTGTAAAAGGGTCTGAGGAGAAATTCGAATTGTGCTGCATGAAGCATTGCAGCTGCAAGGAAGTTCCTCGAACCCTCAACCCAAAGGTTCAAAATTGTGGTTTGTTTTGTGATGGTTGCGATGAAGTTGAAGACTGTTGTTGTCTACAGCACTGAGGTCTCTGTCTCTGCTGTTAGTTATCATTCTATCTATAGTGATTTTGCAAAGGGTATCTATGCTAAGGTTGGAATCTGTACTGATATTGATTTTGTCTTGTAGATGAGGTGTATATATCTAGTGTATATAATGTTTTTCTTGTATCATTTCATTTGTCAGCGAACAGGTGGGACCTGTTAAAGGGTAGGCCTTCTATTTTAGTTTTCAGGTCCCCGGGGAGACCAGCACTATTAAGCCATGAGGCCCTGCACATTATTACCGCCATGGCTATTGCTCTTGCGGCAGTATCTCCTATGTCAAGTTCCACTTGTAAAGATGTTCGAGCGACTAGTTGACCTTCAAAAAGTAATTTGTTGTACTGTTCTCTTTTGTTTTCAGGGAGGTCGTCGGCAAAGAGTGAAAATTTTTCATAAATCCCATTGTCGTAATTAGAGAGAAGTGCTCCATAGTTTGACACTCTGCGCATTAAAGGGGATGAAGAATAAATTTTTCTACCCAATAAATCCAGTCTTTTCCAATTTTTGTTGTACAGAGTGGATCTGTATATTGATTGTTTGGCCCGTTGAACGGCAGCATCAATGACAAGTGTATTGGGATTTGGATGGGTAAATAGAAATTCTGTTCTTTGGAGATATGAAGTATTTTCCGTCCTTGTGTTTGTTGGTCGGTGGAACCGAAGCTGGTGTGGACCATGTTAATTGGGTGGGTTCCATAAGAGCCATGTCCAGTGGGATTGCTGGTCGTATGAAGAATAGGAAGGTTACTCACCTGGGTGTAGTAACTGGAGTTCTTCGAGATGAGTGTCCCCGTGGGTGCTCCACATAAGGTGTGTGCGCGCCCTCGCGGGACAGGACGGAGATTTTCAAAGTAGTATCCGTTGGAGCCGCGCGCGCTCTCAGGTGTCCTCGCGCGTCCTCTGTCGTTGCCTTAGAACGCGCGCGGCTCCTTCCCTCCTCAGTTCTTTCTCTACCCGGTGCCAGCGTCAGCAGAAAAGAAAAGGAACCGAAGTAGAGAGGGGAGGAGGGCGGGTAGTGGAGCACCCACGGGGACACTCATCTCGAAGAACTCCAGTTACTACACCCAGGTGAGTAACCTTCCTTTCTCCTTCGAGAGATGTCCCCGTGGGTGCTCCACATAAGGTGAGTAGCAAGCAGTGATCCTAATTGGAAGGAGGGACTTCGTGTTCTGTTCTATTGATTACAGAGAGTACTGCTCGTCCCACTGCCGTATCCGCACTTGTATTCTGCATCAAGGCATAGTGCTTAGCAAAGGTATGGTCGGATGCCCAAGTGGCTGCCTTGCAGATATCTAAAATCGGGACATTGTTCAAAAATGCAGTGGTAGTAGCCTGAGCCCTAGTAGAATGAGCTCGGATATGTTCAGGTGGAGAGACCCCTGAAAGGGCGTAGCATTCGTGGATGCATGATGATATTAATTTAGATATTCTCTGGGATGACATTGCATTGCCTTTGTATCTACCCGTGGTTGAAATGAATAATCTGTTTGTCTTTCTAATCTCTTTTGTTCTATCCAGGTAGAAGGCGATGGCCCGACGAACATCGAGTGTGTGAAGGAGAGACTCCTGAGGATTGGCGTGAGGCTTTGGAAAGAATACAGGTAAGTTTATCTCTTGGTTAATATGGAATGCAGTAGACACCTTTGGAACAAACCTTGGGTGTGTTCGGAGAGTGACTCTGTCCCTGTGGAATATTGTATAGGGTGGGTCTGCCATCAGAGCCGCTAGCTCGCTTACTCTTCTGGCGGAGGTGATGGCGACCAGAAATGCTACCTTCATGGATAGGTGTCTCAGGGAGCAAGAAGCCAGTGGTTCGAAGGGGGGTTTTCTTATAGTCCTGAGTACGATTTGTAGGTCCCAGGAAGGTGTTGGTGGTCGTATTTGTGGGAACAGGTTCTGTATCCCTGCTAGAAAGCGTTTGACCGTGGAATCCGAGAAAATAAGCTGTCTATTGTCTTTAGTATGAAACGTATCTATTGCAGCTAAGTGAACCCTGAGTGAGCTGAGGGAGAGGCCTGAGTCCTTCAAATGTAACAGATACTGTAGTATCTCCGGGATGCTAGCCGTTGTGGGTGGTATAAGGCGAGTTCTACACCATGTAGAGAATCTGGACCATTTCTGTAAATAGGTCCGCCTTGTTGATGGTTTTCTACTGTTTAGTAGGATATGTTTCACTTCCTCTGAACATAGTTCTTCCTGTTTGTTGAACCATCTAGGAGCCAGGCTGTCAGCTGTAATATCTGGGGATTCGGGTGTTTGAGTCGACCATAGTCCTGTGTTAACAGGTCCTGGTGTAGTGGAAGCGTGATCGGTTTGTCTATAGTCATCTGAGTTATCAGTGAGAACCAGGGGCGTCTGGGCCAGCACGGTGCAATCATAATGACTGTTGCTGCCTCGCGTCGTATCTTCAGTAACGAGGTCTGGATTAAGGGCAGTGGTGGGAATGCGTAGAGTAGATTGTTGTTCCAGGGTAGTAGGAGAGCATCTCCAAGGGAGTCTTCCCCTAAGCCTCCTCGTGTGCAGAAGAGGCGGCACTTGGTATTGCGATGTGTTGCAAAAAGGTCTATCAGCGGAGTCCCCCATTGTTGGAAGATCTCCTGAATAATCCGTGGATGAATCTCCCATTCGTGTGGCGAGGGGAATGAGCGGCTGAGAGAGTCTGCTATGGTGTTGTGGGTCCCCGGCAGATAGGTGGCCGAGATCCTGACATTGTGAGCGATGCACCAGTGCCAGAGTGTCAAGGCTTCTATGCAGAGGGAGCGGGATCTGGCTCCCCCTTGCCGGTTGACATAATACATGCATGACATGTTGTCCGTCATGAGTCTTATGTATTTGTGCTCTATTAGGTGTTGAAATTGGACACACGCTCTGCGGACAGCTCTTAGTTCCAAAATATTTATGTGTAGTAAGGATTCTTGTGGTGTCCATTTGCCCTGTGCTAGATGGTCGTGGAGGTGAGCTCCCCAGCCTAACAGAGATGCATCTGTGTATATCATCAATGATGGTACCTCTTGTTGAAAGGGTACCCCCGAGAGAAGATTCTGTGGGGACGTCCACCATCGAAGTGTCTGTTTTACGGGACTCGGGATCGAAAGAACCCTGTATATAGAGTGTCTGTTGGGTTTGTACCATTTCCCTAGAAACATCTGCAATGGTCGCATGTGGAGTCGTGCATATTGCACCACAAATGTGGTTGCTGACATGTGTCCTAGGAGCTGAAGGCACGTTAGAGCGTTTGTGGTTGGGGCTGTGTACACTGACTCTATCAACTGTGATATCGTGATGAACCTGTCTCTGGGGAGAAATGCTCTTCCCAACTGGGAATTGAAGTTCGCCCCTATGAATTCTATTGCCTGTGTAGGGGCAAATATGGATTTTTGTTTGTTTATCAGGAGACCAAGCTTGTTGAACAGACTCATGGTAAATTCCAAGTCTCTGGTGGCTTGAGCACAAGTTTGGGCCTTTAGAAGACAGTCGTCCAGGTACGGGAAGATTGTAATATGTTGTTGACGCAGATATGCCGCTACCACCGAGAGCACCTTTGAGAAGACTCTGGGGGCTGTAGATAGGCCAAATGGGAGTACCGTATATTGGAAGTGGTTGAACCCGTGTCTGAATCTGAGGAAACGTCTGTGAGAAGGGTGGATCGATATATGAAAATAGGCATCTTGGAGGTCGAGAGCCGTGAACCAGTCCCGAGATTCCAGAGCAGGAATGATAGTCGCCAGGGTTACCATTCTGAACTTTTGATGTTTTATAAATTTGTTTAACTTCCTCAGGTCGAGTATGGGTCTCCATCCCCCTGATTTCTTTTGGATCAAGAAATATGGGGAATAAAATCCCTTTCCCCTTTGATGATCTGGAACATGCTCTATAGCTCCTATATCCAGAAGCCGTCGCAGCTCTAGGTGAATTACATGTTCGTGAGTAGTGTCCCTGAAGAGGGACGGGGAGGGGGGATGGAATTTTGGTTTCATGGAGAAGGGGATGGAATATCCTTTCTCTATTATTTCTAAAACCCATCTGTCTGATGTAATGAGCGACCATTGGTGGAGGAATGGTAGAAGTCTGTTCATAAACATAAAATCCTGCTCCGATCTTCCATGGAGATTCTGCGGGCTCTCGACCAACTCCTCAAAACTGAGGTTTAGTTGGGGGAGTTTGAGACGTCATATGGTGATTGTTCTGTCTTCTCCTTTGTGGTCTCATTCTAGCTCTCATATTTTCTTGTCTCCTAAAGTTTGGTCGATATTGGTATTGATATTGGAATCTCGGGTTGTAAGGTTGATATCTATAAGGGCGTCTCCTGGTCATATTTGGGTAGATCCCAAAGGTTCTTAATGTAGCCCTCGAATCCTTAGACGAATGCATAAGGTCATCTGTCTTATCTGAAAATAATTTGTCCTTCTCAAATGGCAGGTCCTCGATTATAGCCTGAAGAGCCTTTGGGAGATCAGCCGAGTGTAACCATGAGGATCTTCTCATCACGACCGATGTGGCCACGTTGCGAGCCGCCGTGTCAGCCACGTCCAACACCGCTTGTAATGCTGTGCGGGATATGAGCTGTCCCTCCCGCACGATGGAGTGGAATTGGAATTTCTTCGCCTCAGGAATATCCTCAATAAAATCCGCTAATTTAAGATAATTGTTGTAATCATAATTCGCCAATAGGGCAGAGTAATTCGCCACACACAGATGCAATGATGATGAAGAATACACTTTCTTCCCTAGCATGTCCATTTTCCTATCCTCCTTATCGCGCGGGGTAGATCTATTAAACTGCTGTTTATGTCTGTGGTTTGCTGCCTCCACCACTAATGAGTTGGGAATAGGGTGTGAGAACAAGTTCTCGGAATTTTTCGCCGGAATAAAATATTTCTTATCGACTCGTCTAGACGTGGAAGGGACGGTGGCTGGTGTTTGCCAGATCTGTTCTGCTGGTTCCAATAGAGCACTGTCAATAGGCAGAGCTATTCGCGATGATGTTGGCGTTTGAAGTATCTTCAGTAGTTTATGTTGCGGACCTGCAACCTCCTGCAACGGTATCTCGAGGGATTCTGCAACTCTCCTAAAGAGCTCCTGGAATTGTTTGGATTCATCCGGAGCTATGGGGGATGCTGATGTGCCCGCTACCGATGCTGGGAAGTCGTCATCTGGAGGGAAAAGTACCTCCTCTTCATTATCCTCGTCATCAGTGTGCTGCGTGATTGCTGGTTTGCTGTGAGGCTTAGGTATAGTCCTCTGTGTCCTGGTACTAGGTGTATTGCTATAGCCAGGTGCCCAATGAGACCACGGCTCATAAGCTAGGAAATGCGGGTCATATGATGGTGGTCCGTGCCAGGGAGGAGCATACCATGGCTGAGGTGGCATATATCCATAGCCCCTTCTGTGGTGAAATCTGTGAGAGGATGCAGGGTCAGGTGACAGGTCCCCTTGATTCATCCTCTGCTCACTCTGGCAGGAGCCTGGTGACAGGGTAACGTGGCCAGGCGATGGAGGCAATGGATCTGTCTCATTAAATGGGGGCAGAGTAAAGGAACGCTCCCCCTCTGGCCCCTGATGCTTTCTTTTCTCAGTACACTTCCTCGGTGCCGCTTGGTCCGGCACCGGGGGATTTAAATCTCGATTGTCCGTTGCCGGTGCCGAGCCTTGCTCCCGCGGCACGGAGCGCACCGCTGCCGTTTGTATCATCTGAGCCGGCGGTGCCGGGGGAGCCGCGTTCATTGTCGGTGCCGCGGCGGCGTTTGAAGTCTGCGGCACCTCGTCAAGAGTCTGCTTAGCAGGCGCAGACCTTGATCTCTTTTGTTGCATTCTCGCCTGCCTGTCTGAGGAACCTTGAGCCTCTTTGACACGGGCAGTTTTGGGAGATCTCGTCGGAGACTTTCTTTTTCTATTAGGGGTATGCGGCGGCGTTAGGTGTCTGCCTCCCTTGTTCGGGGAGAGACTCTTGCCTCGTCCGGGGTCTGAAGCCGGCCGCAGAGATTTTTCCATCAGCAAGAGCTTGAGACGGAGGTCTCTGTCACGTCTCGCTCTATTGCTGAGGTTAGTACAGTGGGAACACTTCTGGGAGATATGGTGTTCTCCCAGGCATCTGATGCAGGTAGCATGTCCGTCTGAGGCAGGCATTGCCTCACGACAGGACTCACACCGTTTGAATCCCGGTGAGACCGGCATTTTAAAAGCCGCGGTTTTTTTTTTTTTTTTTTAAATGCGCCCGGGAAGAAGTCGGAGGGG
>ML685863.1:4348487-4386854 GCA_007922175.1 Pelusios castaneus | reverse complement strand
ACCCCTTTTCCGGGGGTTGGTCCGGTGCTCCTGTCTATCTCCAGGGGTGGCCATGTTCCCTGGCCCTGACTCTGTCCCTTACAGCCTCCCACAAAGGCATCATCCTCCCCTGCTCAAATTCTCTCATAAGAGACTCAATGCTCTACCCACCCTGGGGGCTCTGCACAGATTTCCCGCATCAAGCCCACTAGCATAGGGGCACCACTGTCGTTACCCTTGATACAGCTCTCCCATGTCCAGATTAATGCAGAGGCATAGATGCTGAAGCCCCAGCCCTAATGTCTCCTGCCTGGTCCAGCCCCCCACCATTCAGACTGGCCAGCATTGGGCCAGGGCAGCAGAGCCCTTTGCCCCCCCCAACAATGGCCCACCCATGAGGTAGCCTAGGGCAGTGGTTCCCAGCCTTTTCTCTGCCATGGCACACCTTGATGTCTATATCACAGAACACCACCATTATAAACGTATGCATATTCAAATTAACTCATGAATATTCATGAGCCATGGCACAGTCTTGGGAAAGGCTGCTATGTAAAGTGTTAGAGGTGGCAGGGGTGGCAAAAGAGGGGCAGGCAGGAGTGGCTTTGTGGGGTGCAAGCCGCAGCAGGCTGGCCCAGCGGGGGGCGCGGAGGAGGGTCAGCCCAGAGACCGGGTGATGGCCGTCCCGCTGCCTTCAGCTCACTGTCGAAGTGCAGCCGGGGTGTAGACCCGCATTGGTCTGCTGGGAACAGGACAGCGTGGGGCCCACATAACCACAGGACCCGAGGCAATCACCCCGTTACCCTGTGCATCGGGCTGCCCCCGCGGCTCCGACTCCGCATGGGGCCTCCGCCCACAGCTCCCCCAACCAGAGCTTCATAAGGCTGCCGTCCACCGCTCCGGGGACCCCCCAAGCCAGAGCCACATAGGGCCACCGCCCACGACTCTGTCTCCAGGGACATCCCCACCGGGGGCCACATCTGGCCTGCTCCGGCTCCCTCCACCATTCCAATGCCCCTCCCCAACCCATTAACCCCTTTTAGCTCCAGAGTCCAGCCAATAGGACCAAACTGTGTCCTCTGGCTTTTCCCACCCTGCACAGCGCACGTGTCGGGGCTAAGCAGGGCAGAGAGATTTAAGATAACCCAATTCTTGCGGCACACTTGAGTTGCCACGGCACATGTTGGGAACCGCTGGCCTAGGGTCCCGACCCGAGACTGGTTAATTCAGCCCTAGGCTCCCCACAGCCAAGGGGCAGCACTTCCCCCCACCAAAGCCTTTGTGACATTGGCCTCTACCCCAAACCCTGCCTTTCTCCCTGCATATTCTACTTCCTCGCTTGCTCGGCCTTTCCCAACCCACCCCACACAAACCCGTTCCTTCTATGTAAGGCACGTGCCGCGTGCTTAATCCGTTTACCCCAAACCCCACCCTCCCTTCAGCATTGCTATTCCACTGCGCATGCGCAGCTCGCTAGGCACACTAATCCGGGCATGTACTCACGAGCCCCGGTTTCTCCACGGCGCATGCGTTCCATACCACCCACCTGTCACCATGGTAACGGGACGCGCAGCCCGGCCTGCGTGAATGGGGTTCGCCTGCACTGCAGCTGGGCACCTATCGCCACCATGACGGAGATTCTGTGCGAGTGGCTGAACCGGGAGGTGAAGCTGTCCCGGACTGTGGGTGAGTGAAAGGCCCCGACGTCTGCGTCCTGGGCACCGTGGTAGTGATACTGGCCTCGTGTCCCACAGGGGAGGCACCGCAGCTGGGGAAGCTCACCACTTGGCGTCTGCGAGGCGGCACCTACGGGCAGTTTCCTAGGGCGGAGGAGGCGTGGCCCCCTGGGCGACCAGTTGCAGGGGGGTGCCCAGCTGGCCCTTCACAAGGTGCAGGAAAAGATCTGGGGCGGGAGGCTCTGAAAGGCACAGAAGCTCCTGTGTCCCTCCTGTGTTGTGAAGCGTCCCCCCCCCATAGGGTGGGAGGCTGCCCCCCTTCAGAGCCGGGGGTCAGGTAAATGCTGGGGCCACGGCTATGCTGGACTGGTTCGGCCCCACACGGAGCCAGTTGCGTGTTGCCTCCTGGTTCTGGAAATCTTCCGTTTCTGTGTGAGCTCGGCTGCCTAGCCTGCATAGCAACGAAGCCCAGTTGCAGCACCGCACTTAAGCCTTGTGCAGGAAAGGAAGCTAACATAATATTCTGGGGAGCTGGACTAGAGAGTGAAGCAAGAGCCCTTCCCCTCTGAGTGTCTGGCTCTTTTCTTCCTGGGAGGTGGCTCTGCATGCTTTCTGCCTGGAGCAGAGCAGTTGAAAAGCCAGTGTGAGGAGGAGGGAGGGTTTCCTTCAGCCGCAATCTGGTAAATTAAGGAGGCCAGGAAAAGGAAAAGGTGGGGGCTAATGGCTGGCCTGGATCACCTGGAATGGGCTGCCTAGGAGTGTGTGTGAAGGGAGGGTCTGCCCCACTGCCTGCAGCCCTCCTACTGTGACTGAACTGAGGCTGAAAGCTGCCTCCAGCCCTAAAGGAGTGGAGGAGAGGGCAAGACTGGGGGCTGTGATCTCCTCCTCTGCCCCCTCCTAGTGCTGAACATAGGGGACCCCTGCCAGGACTTCCAAGTTCCCTGAGTAACTCTGCTGGATGATTCACAGCACAGCTGCTGCTAAGGGATTCCCAATTCCCTGAGCATTGCACTGTAAGTAAGGCAGGATGGGGAGGGAACTAGGGGAGTCATGGGGCTTAGAGGGTGCACACTAAGGGCTGGATGGAACCTGTTGGGGTTGAGTGGGAGCTGCTGACCCCAACTCTCCTGCTGCAGAGACTGAAAAACCTGTCTCCACCCCTGAAGAAGGTAGGGAGAACAAGCAGGACTGGAGGCTGAAACCCCCCCATCCCATCCCTAGCTCAGCTGTTCTGCTATTGCTTGTGGCATGGCATGCAGTGTGAATGGCCGCTGCTGCCCAGCAAGGAAGAGAGATAACAGAAGAGCATCTCTGTATCTCCAACCCCCCCCCCGCCCTGATATGCTGAGACCCCTCCCAGCCTGTGTAAGGGGGCCTGCAAGGTGTGGGGGTGGGGGGAGGTTGTGTGGCAGTGAATCTTCACCTATTCCACAGCAAGACAGCCTCTGTATCAATGCACAAGTAGAGACATAAGAATCCCTGCTGGACAAAGGTGAAAGTCACTTTTCCTAGACTTTGGGGTCTGGCAGATGGATGAGGTTGTCTTGGGGTCTGGAAACTTGGTGTCTGGGCAAAGTATGGGTGGCAGGAGGGTTCTGCTGCTGGAATGGGAAGTTGGGTTGTTGGCAGTGTTATTCATATACTCAGTATACCTGGAGGAGGCTTTGTTCACTCTGACAACTACATTCAACTGAAAATAGTCTCCCTAATTCTCTTCCATACTTATCTGAATTCTGAGACTTCAAACCATGATTTACCTAGGGACCTCTTTGTATACCTTCCTGCAGAAGCCATATGCAATATGTGGATTACTGACCTTGAATAAAGCCAATGTCAATAATAGTGCTGCATGATAGTTCTGGCTGATTTATAAATAAATTCACCCTCTTTCCTCACACCCAAATAAAGAGAGAAAACCATTTATCATTGATTCTCTGTTAGGTCCATGTGGAACCCAGAGCCATGAAAAGTTTCAATTCCATCAATTAATAAGGACTTGAGTCTCCAAAGTACTCGAATTTATATTTACAGGGTGGTTCCTGCTGCTTGAATTATGACTTTAAAGAAGCAGCTACTCCATAATGAGAAAGAAATACCCTATCAAAAATCAGGCACATTAAAACATACTGGCTGGTTTTGTTTCTGTTTGTGTTTCAGCAGCAGGAGAATTAGGAACTGTAACCTGTCAAATATTGGAATGTACAATTTTAATTTTAGCCAAATGTAAACAAAATAGTGTAATTTACTTTTTGATAATTGAGATTTAGATTTTAGATGATGGCGTACATTATGAGATTTGGCTCTTACTAGAGTTATACAACGTAACTATCGGCTATTTGTAGGCCATTTCTTATCCTAAAGTTATTTAAATATAGTAATTTCATTAACAAAAATTTAAAGTTAGTTTACAATGTAAAGATTTTCTAACAGCAATAATAAGTTGAACTAAAGCTTAGATACACATCTCTGATGCTATACAAGTGCTGTAATGATCTCTAATATTATTCATATGGTATTTTGTTGCTATTGCTTGTTTTTAAACCCAGATCCAAAATCATTCCCAAAAGAGTTTTCTACTGGCTACCTAATTGGAGAAATTCTGCACAAATATGAGCTTCAGGATGACTTTAACCAATTTTCACAAAGCAGGTTTGTAACTTAAAGGCATGGCTGGTGCATGTAATATATCTCCTATGTAACTTATACAAGATTTTTATTTATCACTGAAAATTTCTTAGTAATACCTAACAGGGTTTGATAAATTTATATACCAGTCATCAGTAAGCTACTTACCAGTTGTGTTAGTTGTACTAATTAGCTGCATACTTCCAAAGGATCCGATCATTCATGAAAAATGTATTGGGAAGATATACTAGGATGATAGCTGCACAATGTCAATCAGCATTGGTCCTACAAAAACAGGTATTTGCTTTAGTACTGCATGAACTTCTGATTAAAAATTAGCACTGCAGAAAATCAATTTAACATTTTAAATAGATTAAAAACTGGCAAACTGGTGGATCATACATAGATCTCAAAAATAGAAAAGTAATCATTCTATGTTGTATTTCTAGGGGAGTCCTGCAAGGATCTATTCTTATACTGATTCTGTTTAATATCTATAAATTCATTACTGATCAAGTTTGCTGATGACACAAATTGATATAGTAGTAATTAAGGATGGGTCAATTATACAAAGAGATCTGAATCACTTTTTAAGATGGGTTTATTAAAACACATGTTCAAATGCAGCCAAATGCAAGGTCATATATTTAGGAACAAATAAAGTAGGTCTTACTTACAGGATGGGGGGCCATTATCCTGAAAAACGGTGATTTTTAAACGGCCTCAGCGGTCATGATGGATAACCAGTTGAACATGCACTGCCACTGGAATGCAGTGGGTAAGTGGACTAATCACGGATTAGTACCCAGTACTGGGTCACAAACCCTCAGGGGCTGGGTCGTGGTGCCCCTGCTGCCGCCATCAAAAGAATGGAACAATTTATCTAGGATTTGTTCGATTCTCCCTCATACCAAGTGTTTAAATTAAAATTGGATGTCTTTCTAAAAGTTGTACCCTAGCTTAGCAATTCCCAAACTTTATTGGTTCATACACCACCATTTAAAAAATTGTTGTGAAGTGATTTGATGAGACGTCATTCTCATATATCACTTGTGGTATACAAACCATTGTTTGGGAACCCCTTGGTTTGGGAATCCCAGAAATTATGGGCTTTATGCATGAATTATTGTGTGAATTTCTATGGCCTGGGTTATGCAGAATATCAGACTAAATGGTCATAATAGGCCTTTCTGGCCTTGAAATATATTAATTTAGAAATCTCATACAGCAGACCTCAGCACTCAAGGGAAGAGTTTACTCCAAAAAACACTAAACTTTCAAGTTCTAAGTTGTGCCCCCTTAAGGACACAGCTTGGACTGTTTTAAACTTCTGCCCTCCCAAGCCTAGTTCCTCTTTCTAGTGACCATAATGGTTTGAATCAGTCTTTAAAAAAATGGGGTGGGGTGGGGTGGGGTGGTGGGAACCCTCCAATCTCAGTGACACTTTCTTTCATTTGTGTGGTACTTGGCATGTTAGAATGCTCAGTAACTAGCTTTCCTTCTCTTGTTTATGGGACACTAAGAAGCCCTCTCTGCTTCAGAACTCCATCATTTAACCCTGACTTGTCTGCTTTGAAGCTCCATGGGTTTCTAACTCTGTCACATTTCCTACTATCATGACCCTTGATAAGTAAAATATGCTATCACAGATGGTAAAACACAGATAAGTTAAAAATCTAGTAAGATCTTAATGTATGTTTGTTAATGAAGGTCTGTTTGATACCGGTTACTCTATAAGGAGAACTCTTCTGAATAGGGTATCTTTATTGAATCATCTTATAGAAGGATATTAGCTTCTTCATAGCTAATTGCAAAACAAAGCCATAAGTCTGATTTTCTCCTTCCCTTTCTTACATTTACCAAATCAAAGCCAATCCATTTGAAACTTCACAGGGTAGTATTTTGACAGGGCTGGATTTTTGGAAGGGATACTTTGAAAGCAATATGATATGGTGTTATGTGTCCTAAGGATGAAGTCCTCTTCTACTTTTGGAAGTTTTTCTAATGTTTCTTTGGCTGGTCATAATTCAAGTGGCTTGGTCTAAATATTTCAAACTTGTAGTTAGTATAGCATGCCTAGTCAGTACTTTGCCTTTGACTATGTTTGGAGGATGATTATATTGTTGTTAGCAGTGGTTTCCATATACTTTTAAAAACCCACATGACCAGTGGTTGCTTTGAAAAGCAAATATGGTCTCACAGATCTCCAAACTTCTGCTGATACTCATCCTACATCTATTTTCAAACTTAAGGGAAAGGTCCAAGAAGATGGACCAGAGGCTACCTTTTCCATGGCTGTTGGTGGTGATGTTGTACATGTATGGGAAAAGTACATTGCTTTTCCTGTTTGAATCAACAAGCAAAACATTGGCTCTGTCCTTCCTCTAAATTTTCTCATTTCTTTCTCTGGCCATCCTTTTAATGTCTGATTTCACCTTATGGGCTCTTTCAAAGCAATTTTTTTTTGTTTTAACTTCATTTTGAAATATTACAATGAAAATTATTGTTCTGACTCAATGTCATGTTGGTTAGTGGAAACAAAAACATCAGTCTCCTGCATTGGGAGTTTTCTCCCCAGAGGGTTACGGAAGCAACCCAGAACTAAACTGAAAGCATCAGCACATCCCATACACTTATGTGAGTTTCTAAACCTTCAGCCAGTTAATTAACTGCTGCTCTTCCTCAGATGAGGAGTTCTCCCTTTTCTTAAAACACATGGATGAAGTAAATGACCATGTATCAGTCAGAGGCATGTCCCTCATTCTTTTAACATATCCGTCAAAATGCACTTCTGATGTAAATTAGGCAGGAATGGGAATCTAAAGTTAAGTTTCCCACTGATTGGATAAAGGACATTGTAATAAAACCTTCTAATGAAATTAACAGTAGGGTGGAGCTTCTATCTAATGACATAGCCACGCAGCAAATTAAGGTGTGATTGCAGAATAGGTAGGCATACTACTGCTAGCTTTAACCTAGCTAGCCCAGGTAACAGTGGTAATGAAGGCATGGCAGCGCACACTTCTGCACAGGCTAGCTGCCCCAGTACAAGCCCATCAGGGACCAGAGGTACGAACATGTGTTGTTAGCCTGCAGTGAAGTCCTTGCTGCCATATCTTCACTATTACTCACGCTAGCTAGATTAAAGCACTATCCATAGTACACTCTAATTAAAGAGCTTTTTCATCCAATGGTATAGCTTTTTAAAAGCAGTCAAAGAAAAAACCTAGATTGCTTTCAGGCTCCTGTAGAGCTTTTATATTTTGAATATTTTCTATTGAGAGTGTATCAGTGAATAGTCCATTCTTTCCATATTCACCATGCACATTAAAGCCTACTTTAAACTCTTATTCAGAGCCAGTTTTTTCCATATAGCCTAATGTAGTTGTATATAACATGACAATGCTTGCTAAAGCAAGTTGAACTTTCAGGCAGTGTTTCTAATGGTCCAACCTGGCATTAAGATGTATTAAACTAAAGTCTACGAAGGTCAAAGTATATTAACAGTATGGGTAGTGTAGCAAAATACCACATTACATGTAGTTTTTGTTTTTTAAACACAGGGTCGCAAATTCTAAACTTAACAATTTTTCTCGCCTGGAACCAACACTTCAACTCCTTGGTGTGCAGTTTGATCAGAATGAGGCCCAAAATATCATGACTGAACAGCATGGAGCTGCAACAAGGCTTCTATATCAACTGTATGTTGCCTTAGAAAAAAAGAAAAAGGCAGGGCTCACGGGAGTAGCCATGGAAACAATGAGACCTGCAGCACCTGCAAAACTCAAGGGTATTGAGAGTGAGTTGTATCGAGAGGTAGGTTAAATCTGTCTGTCATATGCATCACTTGATAATCATCAGATTAAAATGCAGCACATTTCCATAGATAAGAGCACAGGCCAGTAATTTTACAGCAACTCTGCCATCTTATTCTTCTCAGCAGTACAGTTTGCATGCTGAAATTGAGAAAAGAACAGAAGACTGAGAAGAGGGTCAGAATTGTAGATCCTTCCAGACCACACACACCCTGCTCATGGTGGCATGCCACAATCTGTCATCAGGATAAACAATTTTAAATAAGCTGTATGTTGTCATTCAAATTCATCCTAGGTTTATATGCTGTTTGATGGCACAAAATCACACTTAGGTCTCCATTAGCAGAATGATCATCAAGGATAGTGGGAGCAGCTGTAGTATCCCTTCACCAGCAAAGTTGCATATGGATAGCAAAAATCAAAAAGGCATAAGAGGTTTAACTAAAGGAACACCTAACCCCTGATTCAGCCTTTCTTCACTTGTTTGAGTTCATTTCTTCAAAACACCCATTTCCCTCCTGTAATTTATAAGTCTTTATGTCAATTTCAAATATCCTGTGTATCTAGTTATTATTCTGTGTACATCTGTATAAGAGAAATGCCTATTCAAAATGATTTTCTGATATGTCCCTGTAAGACATATTTGAGTTTTTGTGATAGTTTAATGTGTAAGTGGCTAAATGTAATGTTTGTGTTTCTGTTCCATCTCTGAGATATCTTGATATTATTTCATCATAGCGCCTTAGAAATCTAATGCCACGGCAGACTGACTTGAGACTGCAGCAGGTTTCAGAGAATTTTGAAATGAAATCTAAGCATATGGAAAATAAAATAGCACGTATACACTTTGCAGAACAACAGAAAGTTAAAAAAATACAGGAGGAGCAAAGAGCCCAAGACATTGAAAAGGTAAAAAGTTAATTTATTTTTTTCTACCAAGACTCTAATCTTGCACATATTTACTTACGTTAATTTTAAGTGTGTTATTAGTTCTGGTGAAGCTAGTAAGCCTACCTGTTAGCTCTCTTTATATTACTCCCATACAATCATATTTTGATAGAAAAGCAGAAAAAAGTGAAACACTCTTGACAAACTTTAAGATGTGGCTGTGCAATCATCAGTATTTTATAAATTACTTTAAAATATTAATGTTTTATACACACACGTGCAACAGGACAATAGCATGTTTGGTGTATTTGTATGTTTGTATATTGCCATGACTCAAGTGGATTGTTAGAAATAAGGATAAATGCCACCACAATATGAGAAGTTGTAATATCCAAACCTGACACACAACATGAAGAGTTTTACTGTGACTATAAAGTGGGTCTTCAATATAAGAAAAATAAAAAAGAAAGAAAAGTATCTTTACCCATCTAAATATTCTTCCCAAAAGAAAATGTAAATTACTTTTAAAATAAAAAACCCACTCATAATTTATGGCAATAACCTTGGATTTGGAGATAGCTTCAACAACTGATCAAAAAAGGAGTGGAGAATTGGTGCCTGATTATATTGGAAGTCCTGCTTTGAGATATCACGTGTTGTTTCTAAAGAAGGAAAAAAGTAATTTTTAGAGTAGAATTGGAAGGCTGTCAGTGCACTGTTTTTCCCTCAATTCAGAGCAGCGTTACAGCATCATTGGAGGGATGCAGTTCTTCAGTTCTTTATCAATCAGTTGTTGAAAGAGGAGTATTAATTTCAGATTCAGCTTTTAGTTTTTTATCCAATTTAATGCTAAAAGCCTTTTGAGAGAGAACTAAGGGTGGTGAAAGGGGAAAGCAGAAGAGACCAAAAAAGAAACCTGCAAAAAACAGAGGAGACACAGGAAAAATGGTGAGGGTCCATGCCACTTTCTTTCAGAAAAAGAAGAGACACAAGAAGAGAGAAATGTTAACATATAGATCTGTTAGTGAATTATTGTATTACCATTATTTAACATTAAAATATGCATATTACAAATTTTAAGTCTTAAAAATTTGACAGATCAGTAGTTTTTTTTGTTTGTTTGTCTTTTTTGGGAGGCATACTGATATTATCTGTAATGGAGTTCAGTAAACAAAAGTAGTGCGACATTGTCAACCCTGCACTTCCAAATGCTCAATCTCCATTCCCCACCACTGTGAAGGTGCACTGGTCTGTGGCCTTCCCTATTTTGTGCCACCACAAAGAGAAAAAGATAGACTTCAGTGTCACAAAACTCGGGTGCCTGTCAGCACAGGGTGTGGATGAGGTAAAGACCTTGATATCAGCACACCAGTAAACTGCCCAGTGAGTACTGGATCTATCTTTGGAAAAAGGTAGAAAGGAACATTTCTTTGTGTACTATTCCCCACCCCTACTAGTGCCTAGGCTACAGTGTGCTTTTGAAGACATACACCTTCTGATACAACTGTTCGAATAGTATAACTCCCTCCCTCAGTATGGACTACATGAGAACCTTAATTGAGTTGATAATATGCTAGGCTGTTGCCATGGCTGTTGATCAGTTTGAAAGTTAGTTTACAAGATATATTTTTGGCCCAAAGACAAGATTGTTTCACATGCATGTCCAGGGACTCACAAATCAGAAGAACTCAAAATGCAGTTATTAATACTTAATTATGGATCGAATATAGAGATGAGCTGTTTGATTTCACTCTTTTAATGTTCTATTTTTTGAAAAATGATTTAACCATAAGTTTTTGTAGCACTATATGCAAGATTGGAACATCAAGTACTTTCTGCTTAAAAGATTTTTTCCTATGGACGAGTTACAATACTTGCCTAGTATATTTTTACATAAAGTCAAGTTACTGAACAGATTTATATGGATGTTCAGCATCGTACAGGAAGAAGGAGACAAAATGAAATAATGGCCAGAATTCAAGCAGCTATTATACAGATTCCAAAACCACCACCAAACCGTACCCTGAAAGCTATTGAAGTGCAAAAATTGTTAAAGAAGAAAAAAGAAGCAGAAGTAAGTGTTATCTTTAACAATACTAAATTTTGAAAAACAAGCAAATTCATAATAGAAATCTTGTTCCAGATGATATGCATATTAAATAGCACTGATTGATTTAACTGATTTCAATAATTATACTAGCATAAAACTGGCCTAATGAAATAGTGAATCAAGCTCAGTAACCTCTACTGTAGAGGCCACCAAATGTTGGGGTGGGACCCTCTAGAGAGGTGCAGAGGAACACTTGGGGGTGGGGGGAGAGGAAAGAGATCACTGCTCTAAGGGTATGTCTACACTTGCACCTTAGGTTGACTTAACAACACTTAAGCCGACCTACAGAATGCTGCATCCATACTGGGCACTTATTAAATCAACTTAAGCACTTCCTTAAGTTGACTTAATAACAACACATCTGAAGTTAGACTTAAAGCCAACGTGGACGGGTATGTCTACACTACAGGCTCTGTTAAGTCGACTTAACAAGGTCGACTTAAGTCAACTTTAAGAGTAGACAATCCATTAAGTTGACCTAACAAAGTCGACTTAACAGAGCCTGTAGTGTAGACATAGCCTAAGGGCTTGATCTTGTCTACTTTACTTAGGGAAAACTCCCATTAACATCAGTGAGAGTTCTTTCAGCGTGAGCAGGGCAGAATCAGGCTTTAAATTAAGCCTTGGTAATGTTTTAGGCTTCATTCTAGCCATATTGAAGTCAGTGGAAAACCACCCCTTGTCTTTATTGGAGTTTGTATCAAGTCCTTAGTCATTTCCTTATGATTTGTGACTGTTGTACTTCTGCACAGGGCTGGATCAAGGCCCCAGGGGGTCTGGGGCCGCCAACTCTTGTGGGCCTCCCCCACTATGGTGGCGCACAGCGTGAGGGTGGGATGGCCCAGTATGGCCTGGCTGGCGCCAGAGTTGGGGGGGTGATCTGGGACTAATGGGGGGCCCGTGGCCTGGTGGTGCTGTGGTGGGCTGGGGGGGGGAGAGGCTCACAGATCAGAGGAGGCTCACAGATCGGTGGCCCTGCAATGGGAGAAGACCAACCAGCCTGGGAGCCAGGCAGGCAGGCCTATGGTGGGCAGCAAGACTACATTGCTCAGCTGGGCCCCTTTTAGGTTGGGGCTCAGGGCTGCAGCCCCTAAAGCCTCTGTCTTAATCCAACCCTGCTTCTGCATGGTAATTTATTAACTCCTTTACAATATGCTATATAAAAGTGTCATTTACAACAAAAATACTCGTTAGATTTAAAACTAGTAATTGCCTCAAAGCAAAGAAGACTGAAGGTTTTTTTGTTGTTGTTTTTGCTGGATTGTTTTGTTCTACTACCATTGGTAATACATTTAAAGCTTCTTGAAGAGTGCATTTCATTCAGAACTTTGAATCATGTACTTAGGACTGTGTGGGCCAATTCTATCCATGCTCACGTTCTGTACAACCAAATCTAGTTTAAGTTTGAAAGGGGGGGCAATAGAAAGAATTTAGTTAGTCTTATTCTGTTTTGGAGTTACCAAATGAGTTGGATTACACATGTGTAAAATAGGATTGAATTTGGGTTACTGAAGCCAAATTACAACATACTTGGCAAAGAATAGCATACTTCAAAAACCCTGAATGGCACTTTCAACAGAGCTTGAACTGACTTTTCTTAGTAGTCTAGCACAGTGGTTCTCAACCAGGTTGTTCACCTTCCTTTGGTGGGATACAAAGGTCTTCTTGTGGGTGCTCATCTAGACCAGTGTTCCTCAACTTCAGGGTTTTGATCATTGGGGATCAAAGGATAAGGCTAGTGGGGTTGCAAGTGCAGGGCCAGCGTTAAGGGATGGCAAACAGGGCAATTGCTTGGGGCCCCAAGTTATATGTTTTAATCCTGGATGATAAGGTTTGGGCTTCAGCCTTTCCTCCTTGGGCTCCGGCTTCAGGCAAGGCTCGCTGGTGAAAAACAGGTTCAAGTATCACTTTGAAATGCACGTATAATGCTTGTATTCCAATTGATTTGTTTTATAATTGTATGGTAAAAATGAGAAGGTAAGCCATTTTTCAGTAACAATGTGCTGTGACACATTAGTATTTTCTGATTTAATAAGCAAGTACTTTTTTAATGAGGTGAAACTTGGGGTATGCACGACAAATCAGACTCCTGACAGTGGTACCATACTCTAAAAAGGTTGAGAACCACTGGTCTCTAGGAAAACATATTGTGCAGAATGGAAGTCTGCAAAGCACTAGCTGCTGCCTTTGCAATGAGTTGATTTATATATAGGAAAAGATGAAAATACAGCAAAGTGAGCATGTAGGAGCATTAGATAAGCTTGTCTTCTGTCACACCTGGACTAGCTGATGTGTAATATGTTCTTAATATAATTTATTCTAAGGCATTAAAATAATATTGAAATTCTCTGTATAATAGTTACAGTACAAATACAAATTGTAAACAGTTGAATCAATCTTTTATGGTTGTAGGAAAGGTAAGAAAATTTAAATGTGTGTGCTGTTTTTCTAGGATGCATACTTGGAAATTAAGACATTTGAGAAGTTTATGAGGAAAGAGAGCCCTACTTCTAGTAGCACCCAAGTCATTGACAGGTAATGTTTGCACCAAATTAATACCAGTGAAACTCTAGTCACTGAAAAAACAAATCTTCACCAGTTTTGTAGTTCTATTAATGAAAATATTCACCCCGCTTTCATCTGTTTTCATGTTTATTTCAAAGTATACCTCATTTTCTACTTCTAAATTTTGAAGTCAGACAAAGACATTAGTATTCCTAAAGATCCTTTCTCAGTTACTTATAGCTTTCTCAAATTTTCACCTTTAGGTTCATGTTTTTCAGGTCTCATCTCATAGAATCATAGAAGAATAGGGTTGGAAGGGACCTCACGAGGTCATCTAGTCCAACCCCCTGCTAAAAAGCAGGACCACTCCCCCTAAATCACCCCAGCCAGGGTTTTGTCTAACCGAGCCTTAAAAATCTCCAAAGATGGAGATTCTACCACCTCCTTAGATTGCCCATTCCAATGCTTCACCACCCTCCTAGTGAGAAAGTTTTTCCTAATATCCAACCTTGACCTCCCCAGCTGTAATTTGAAACCATTGCTCCTTATTCTGTCCTCTGTTACCCTCGAGAACAGCCTAGCTCCCTCCTCTTTGGAGCAACCCTTCAAGTAGTTGAAGGTTGCTATCAAATCTCCCCTCAGTCTTCTCTTTTGTAGACTAAATAAGCCTAGTTCCTTCAGTCTCTCCTCATAAGTCATGTGCCCCAGCCCCCTAATCATTTTTGTTGCCCTCCGCTGGACTCTTTCTAATTTGTCCACATCCTTTCTGTAGTGGGGAGCCCAAAACTGGACACAGTATTCCAGATGTGGCCTGACCAGTGTCGAATAGAGGGCAATACTCCTACTGATGCAGCCTAATATGCCATTGGCCTTTTTCGCACACTGGGCGAAACAAGGGCACACTGTTGGCTCATATTCATCTTCCCGTCCACCATAACCCCCAGGTCCTTTTCTATAGCGTTGCTACTTAGCCAATTGGTCCCCAGCCTGTAGCAGTGCATGGGATTTCTCCCATGTGCAGGACTTTGCACTTGTCTTTGTTGAACCTCATGAGGTTTCTTTTGGCCCAGTGTTCCAATTTGTCCAAGTCTCCCTGGATCCTGTCCCTGCCCTCCAGAGCATCTACCATTCCCCCCAACTTGGTGTCATCTGCAAACTTACTAAGCACACAGTCTATTCCATCATCAAGATCATTAATGAAGATGTTGAATAGAACCGGCCCCAGGACCGACCCCTGGGGCACTCCACTCGTTACCGGTTGCCAACCAGACATCGAGCCATTGATTCCTACCCTCTGAGCCTCAATGGTGTTTGGAAAGTTAGAGTAGTTTTTTTTTTTTTTTTAAGTATCCCACATTTTTTTCTTTTCAGAAAAGCTTTAGTGTCTCAGATGTTTACAGTAGAAATTTAATGTTTTTGCAAAAGTAAACTGTAAGATGTGCCTTCCCACAGTCCTGTGATGATTTGTTTGGTTTTGGCCAACTGGCAAGAGTTTAAAACATACATTATATACATAATGTATACACACTGACTTAAAAAAAAAAGTGTTTTATTTATCGTCTTACCGTGGACTGTTATCACTGTGTATCATGTGTGAAGATGCATAAGTATGGAGCTCTTTCACCGTGTGCATTGAAACTTCAATCGTGCACACACATACCCATGTGCTTACTTCTACAGACTGTGAGTAGTCCCATTGACTTGAAGCTGATGTAAAATTAAGTATACCCATAAGTCTGGGGTATTGGGGCTTGAATGAGGTGGTGCTACTTATGAGTTTACATGAACTCCTGCCTCACTGAAGCTTTAATCCTGCAAACACTTAAGCATGTGTTTAGCTCTGTGCATGTGAGTAGCCCCAGTGAAGTCACTGAGACGGCCCACATGCAGTAGGTTGCAGAGATCAGCTCAGCTAATTTATCCATTCATTCACCATGTATTCTTTGGAATTCCTTAAATTTGATAGAGAGACTAACATGAATATTTCCAGATTTAATACTTAGGCAGATATTTTATGCACATGAGTAATCCCATTTTTAATTTTTAGTTGATTACTCCAAAACTTATATTTTGCAACAGAGAACAATATTTTGTGAAACTGAAACAGATGAGAGCTGTTTTAAGCTAATTCTTGGCTTTAATCACATATTTTGCACTAGTCATCTGTAGACATCTTCAACATGGATTTCTTCCTCTAATTTGGCCATGCAAGGAGCTTCCAATTTCATATTGTTAAAACCTTGATGCCTGCATAAAATAGCTGTAGAAGCCAGTGCTCAAATACTGCATTGATAAGCATACTATAAGAACCTCTGTAGAATAGAATAGAACAGAATAAAATAGAAGGAGCAGATGATTTGTCTGCTTAAGAAATTGTATGTGCTGAGCATTGAGAAGCCCTAGAAGAAAGACACCAGCCATTGGTATGCCCTGCCTGTGCTTTAGTAGGAGATTACAAATAATATAAAGTGGCTTCAGGAGCCATTCAGTGCCTTTCTGAAGGGATGCTTACATTTTTCAGGTATGGTTTTAGGTTGAGGAAACATAAAAAATGTTCTTCATTGCCTACTGTGTTAGTATCCAGGGCACATGTCGTATGATTGAGTTATTTTTAAGACCAGTATCAGAGTCTACTTTCCTTGAAAGGTTGAGGGTGGTAAGAACTAAACACCAGCCAAAGAAAGTTAAGGAGGTATCTCTGGTACCATTTTCACTCCCTACCCAGTTCTGGAAAGCACAACAGAGCCTGAGAGCTCCTGACAGGATAATCCCTCTCTTGGAAGGAATATACTCCTTTTCTTTGCCCCCAGTGGGACATAATAGAAACTGGTCTCCTTCCCATTCTAGTCCTCTTCCTTATGTAGCACAGTGGAAATCAGGAAGAGTCTTTGGACAGATATCTGTAAGGTATGGCAGGAAATGACTCACCCTTCTTCCCCAATCCTGCATAGTCCTAAATCTCTGGGATTCTGTATTTGGTTTGGTAATCCCTCAGGTGGGGGAAACCAAGACTTTTATGGTGAGGCATGAACACAAATAACACTTATAGCGAAAATAACCCAAACTCGTGTGCATGTGGTACATGTTTTTCGAGAGTGGAAGCCACATAGATAGCACTTCTCGAAGAATCACACTTTGTCTAAGGTAAATAACAGTTCTTTTGATATTCAACATGTATCTTTTTAGCAATGTACAGGACATCTTGTCGATGCAGGAGTTAAACAAAACAGGTCCAGACACCACACCCCAGGCAACTACTGAACTGTTGAGCACTTATTCAGATGATGAATATATTAGAAAAATTCAAAAACGTTTGGAGGAAGACAGTTTTGCCCGGGAGCAACGAGAAAAAAGACGACGGAAGATGTTAATGGAACAGCTAATAGCCCATGAAGCACAAGAGGTGAGGTATTTGTGCTATATTGAATGTGGAATTACCAATTTGCAGACATCTGCATGGAAAAATGAAACAAATTGATGTTTTAGTCACATCTTAATAGCAGTATTTAGCTACCTTATTATTTTTAGAATTACAGAAAAAGCTGGACATTTTCTAATTAAAAAAGCTGGGTATATCATCCTCATCTCACATTTCTCTTACATGGGGATAGCAGTAATGGTGGTTTACTGCAGTCCTAAGAGGCAAATGTTTTGCTACTGCATGTAATGATGTTGAGAAGTTGGGAATATCAAATGGGAAGTTGCTGGTGTGCAACTTTGCATGTTTGACCTAAGCCTTAAGGTGAAATTACTGTTTTTGAAGTATTTGAAATAAACTCTGTTCTTATATTGTTGTTTGGTAAATGGAGGAAAAATATATTTATAAATATATAGCTATATAGAGAGAGAAATCCTATGCCTGATCCTCAAACTGTAAAAGCTGTCATAGTTCAGTGGAAGTCAGTGCAGCTAAGATGCTTTATCAGCTGAAGATCTGGCCCAAAAAATACTTTTTCCAAAAAAATGATTGAACTTAAAGCCTTCAAACTTTACACATGGCTAGCTCTCAAGAAAGGGTAGTCACTTGGTAAGTTTAAAATAGATAAACAGTGAAGGTAAATGATTAAAATTTTGCTTTTTTGCATTCGGTAGAAGTTAGTAAATATTCAGAGCTTGATTATGACTTTCTAAAGTGACTGTGCAGTGAAGTAGTGGGAGGGAATCCCAACATCCCTTGCATGACTACATAACAGCTACCCAGATCTTAGCTCTGGGTGCTGATAAGGGATGAGGAGCAGACAAAAATGACTGGCTTTGTAGGGGTATTCTGTGTCCCATAATGGGTTCTGCAGGTTACTTCTATTAAGCCCCCCACCTCCCTTAGGTTTATGTAGCCTCAAAGAGTTGTCTAAGGCACAATGCCTCCCAGTGCTCTCCTCATGACATTGACTCTATGAACCTCCCTGCATTCAGTGCTACGTCTAAAGACGCAATCTGACCTTTAGCAAGATTACTTTCTCCACAGATACTACACTGATTTTTGAATTTGTGTCTGCATAATTGTGACCTTTAAAACCTGTGGAGCTGTACGAAACATAATTGCACTTTACTATAGTGATAAAATCAAACTATTCTCACTGCTTTTTTATAAAATCAGAACATGGAACATAAAACGGACATTGAATGCAAACACCCACATAATGCAAAAAATATGAAAAAATGCAGATATTGAGTTTGAGTCTCATTCTTCTCTGACTTTTCCTGTGGCTTCAATGGATTTTGCATAAAGGGGTGGCTATAAATAGCATATTAGCTTGGCCAAATTTCATTTATGTCATTTCTTTATTACTTTTTCAACTTTTAAAATCAATAAGAACTCAAAATACACTATTTTTAATATGAGTTAAGGCTGACTTCTTTGTATTTCTTTACTATTCTTTACTTTTAATATTCATATGTGTATTCTTAGGTCTATTTACTGAAAAGACCTTGTCTATACTGAAAAACCTGCATCGATCCTCAGGTTCAATTGAGCAGCCAGTGTAGGCTCGCTCAATTGATCCTGGAAACACTCTCCGGCAACTTAGTAACTCCACCTCTCCATGTGGAGCAATGCTGAGTCGACAGGAAAGCTGTTCAAGTCAACAGAGCTGAGTGAAGACGGTGCAGTGTAAATAAGAGTAGTTAAAGTCAACGGGAGATATGCATTCTGCAGCACACAGATTGCGTATCTCCTGTCGTTTTAGCCCTGAAGTGTAGGCTAGGCTTAAGTGTTCACAGAATCAAGGCCTTAATATTGCAGTAGTTTGGGATATTGTATGCCTGGGGTTAAAATACAAATTCAACTACATTTTAAAACAAAGCATTGGAAAAGCAGTCTCTCTGTCACTTAAGCCTTGATTTACACAATGAAATTCTATCTTTATTGAAGTCAGTGGGACCATATTGCATAAGGTTAAGCATGTGTGAGTATGTATTTGACTTCTGAAATCATTAATGTTACTATGGGAGACACTAATTTCACTATAAATTCCTTCATTAAGATTAAATGGTATTTTATACAGTTGCTTTAAACATGCTTAGTTGCCTAAAATTAAGCAGTCACTGCACCCAATACAGTTGCAAAGTATTGATAAATATGTGATCAGTGTACATACAAATAAGCAGACCTAGGAAAAACGGTCTTATCCTGGCATGCTCCAGTATGATCAGGTAACATCTGACAAAGAGCCTTGAAATTTATGATTTTGAAATCAAGCACTGCCGATTACCTCTTTAGCTAACAACTAATTTGAGACAACACCCTGTAATTATTAATTTTAATTCAGATAAAAATTTACAATCTCCTTTCTTCCCAGGGTTTTTCCTTCTTATTTCTTCCCCTCCTTTCTACTGACCAACAGCTTTTTCATTGTACCTGAGTTCACATAAACTCTCTAAAAATACATCTGAGGGATAAATACCAGAGAGGGAAAGGAATTATTTAAGTTCAGCACCCATATGGACACAAGAACAAATGGATATAAACTGGCCATCAGGAAGTTTAGACTTGAAATTAGACACAGGTTTCTAACCATCACAGGAGTGATGTTCTGGAATAGCCTTCCAAGGGCATCTGTGGCAGCAAAAAACCTAGCTGGTTTCAAAACTGAGTATGATAAATTTATGGAGGGGATAGTATGATGGGACAATTTAGTCTTGCAGTTGACTGATCTTTGATTACCGGTGTTAGATATGCCAATGACCTGAGATGGAATGCTTGATGAGGTGGGTTCTGAGTTACTACTACAGAGAATTCTTAGTGTCTATGTGGCTTTACTTTTAGCATTATACTGGTATGTAAGGTAGGAAGGTCCGTATTGTCTGTTTTAAAGACTAGATTTTTTTCATTTTATTTAAAATCACTTGTAGTCGCAAACATCAATTAGAAATCTCCTTCCCCTTATCTCATTAATTATTAGGCAACCTTTATATTAACTTCACTTTGTCTGTCTATAGGTATTCCTTGTGCTTTCCTATCTTTCTCTAGCAGGTGGCAGAATGTTTATAGGTTTTAATGGCAACCTGCACCCAGGACAAAAACTCCCAGGCACCTGACCCTGTAGTACAGGGGTTTGGGCAGGAGCCTAGGAATCCAGCAGTTACTGGGTTGAATCACGGTGGGGGTTGAAAAGCTGTTGTTTGGATTTGATCTACTTTTAGTCTTGCCTGAAAAATAATATTAAAAAACAAGTTTTTTTAGAACAGATGACCTTAAAACCAACGGCCAGCCAACCTTTTGCAAACAAATGCATTCACGGTGCTTAAAATGCCTCGTACAAGAAGTCTGACCAATCTGAACTACTTCTGTACTTGTTTTGTCCCTTTTAGTGCATTGGTTTTAAGGTCGTCTGTTCTAAAAATCTTGGTTTTTTTATATTATTATTTTTTTAACCAGACATCCTCTTTACTTCATTCCTTCTGGCCTTATAACTCACTATTTTCAAGGCCTTTCTTTTACTTGCTAGTTATGATCTTTCTTTACAACTCATGTTCCTTTAACCAAACTTAATATAGCTTTAATTTTATAGTTTCATATGTATTCTACACATACCATACATCCATGTATTATTTATTACACTTGTTGTATGGGACTAGCCACTGTGCATGAACTTAAGCACATGGTTCTGTGTTTTCCTTTTCACGGCGATGACAATGTAAATAAATAAAACACCATGAAACTGTTCCATTCTTTTTTAAATTAAAGATGCAATTAAAAATATAGTAGTACACAAAATGTGTGTAGTAATATACAGGTGTATGGTATGATACATACACACAGAATTAGTGTTTTTGGCCACTGGATGTCACTGTTATCCCAAATTAATATAATTTGAGGCTTGCTTTTTTACCATGCATCTCTCAAATGGTCACCATTACAAACCCATCTCTTATTTAAGAACCTATTTTATCTTTTCTGAAATGACTTGATGATCCTGTGTTTCATTATGGATTTTCAGAAATGCTACAATCAAAAACTGAAGTAATGATTTTGTCACTATTTTACCTTTTGTATTTTATTTTAGGTCTCTTTTATATTTAGGTTTTAATGGGTTTAAATCTGTGTTACATATTTTCCTATTTAATTGTTTTGTTCAATTTGGTGCTTAACAAAGGGAGAGGCAATGAGTGTTGGCAAGAAGCAGACATAAAGTAAGTAAATGCTGTACAAATTTCCACACAATGAGCTTGATCCTGCACCCATTTGAGGCTATAGCAAAACCCTCTATGACTTCAGGCCTGCAGAGTCAGGCACTGTATGCTAGTACACTTCAGTCCTGACTTTCAAAACCACTAGATCCAGGTCTACTTTGAATAGAAACATTGAGTTGATTAGTAGTTCTCTTATTAAGTTGAATGGAGCTAAGATAACACCACTTAACTCATTTTTTATTTTAAACTGAATTGTGATTATACCCAGATCTGCAGGAATGGCAACTGACCAACAAAGGAGAAAGTGCTATAACCAGTTATGCTACTGAAACAGTCAAGAAACTTGACAGGTTGCAGGTTTCATAGATATACCCCCTCAGCTGACCTGCTACAGGGTTGGGCATCCTTGAAATGATTACTTAACTGAAGCATTAGTGACATAGTAAAATGGCACTTGTGTGATTTATGACTATGTATCATATTGTGTCAGACATGAACAAGATAAATTCCTTTCTGAGTATCCTCTGAGACATCATGGGATGCACCAGCGGTTGTAGCCCAGTGCCAGTTGGGGTTCTCATATGCCTCTCCTAACTCTTTTCTGGTATTCCTGAGTGTTCTAACGGACCATAAAACAAACTACAGTGATCATATAGTCTGACTACCTGCACAAACAGATCATAGAACTTCTCTGAAATAATTCCTGTCTGAACTAGAGCAAGTCCCCAAGAAAAGAAATCTAATCTTGATCAAATTTTAAAATTACCTGTGATGGAGAATCTGCCACAATCCTTGGTAAATTGTTCCAATGCTTGTACTCCAGATATTTTCTGGGATCAAGAAAGACAGAAAGATTCAGCTGATAATAGGTCTTATGAAGCTCAATACCCTTATCAGAAGATTCACTTTCTGTATTTTCATTCTAGATTATTACTCTAAATTAGTCTGTAGCTCTTCATCCAAGGGTATATGGTTGTGTATCTTTATCAGACCAAATTACTGTATGTATCTCTGTTTAATGGCTGAAGAAGAACATTTCCCATACTAAGTCTTATCCTTTGACCTCTGTTTCCCCAGGTGATTTACAAAGCACACATCTATGGTAGGCGCTCTTTTAATACAATAGAGTTTTTTTTCATTTACCCTTAGACAATTGACTCATCAACACCTCATAAAAAACTGCCCCTTACAAAAATATACATACACATATTCCCTCTTCAAGTGATTAGAATTCTGGATAAATAAGAAAAAAAAAATCCCTTCTGCTTCCTACACAGAGAATCCCTTTTGTAGAAGCAGCTCTTAACTCTCAAGAGGGCAGAGTTTATCTGCTAGATGAGAGATAACTGAAGCTTCAGTCTGCCAAAAGGATGTTGTAAAAAGGGACATCCAGCTCTTATGTACCTCCTGCTGCTGTATGCAGTACAATAGTTCTCCTGGCACCCATTTTGATTGTCAATCTCACTTGGCAGGTCTTCAGGAGTTGGGCCCTTCAGACATGTCACACAGTCAAAATGAAACCCTTCTGGGATAGCAAAATTGTCTGTCTGCCTTCACAAGTCTTCAGCTCATGCACTGGGCCCTTTAAATTCTGCCTTTTGCTCAGGCTTCCAAACAACCCGTGTCCCTTTCTTGGGGTTTACACCACTTCTCCAAGGTTGAGCCAATGAAAGACATTGCCTCTCCAGTGTCCCTGGAATGACATTGCTTCTACAATTGTACCCCTCTATATTCCAGGCATGCTTCAGCCCAAGGCTGAGTGGGACTTTCTTTGCCACTTAGCTCAGGCCAGGTCCAGGTACTGGAATGAAGAGGCACCTGTTCTTACTGCCATCACTGAAGTGTGAAGGAAGAAGCTGCCAGACTCAAAAGCAAAAGGGATGTGACTATAGAGAGGAGTAGATTAGAATAGGAACCTTTGTCAGGGGAGAACTGGAACTGGACATGAGTTGTGGGGTGGGGCCAGGGGAAGAGATCGAAACTGGGAATGAAAGTTGGGGAGTGAACATCACTAAAACTGGAAACAGAATTATCTGAAGCACAAAAAAGTCAAGTCAAAACTGTCTGTTTGCATGTGGGATTTTCTTCAGTCTGTGTTTAAAATAATTTTAGCTGCCAAAATTTTAAGAAAATTGATTTCTGTTGAGTATCACAATTAAAAGATTTTTAAAGTGGACACATGCTGCTTTATAAGACCAAAATTATATTACGTTACTGATAGTATCATAAATAGAAATGTATGTTTTAGGGTATATATGTTGAATAGGCATAGATGAAGACTTTCATGCTCTTTGTATAAACTTTTTATATCAGCATATAGAATTTTCTACACTAATTTATGAAATAGTTAATCACTATTAACATAGTTCTCAATATTTTAATTTTTTAGGAGGCTTACCGGGAAGAGCAACTTATTAATCGATTAATGAGACAATCCCAGCAGGAGAGAAGGATTGCTGTTCAACTTATGCATGTACGGCATGAAAAAGAAGTGCTATGGCAGAACAGAATATTCAGAGAAAAACAGTATGAGGAAAGACGACTGAAAGAGTTCCAAGAAGCTCTTGACAGAGAGGCGGTAAAAGATTAATTATTCAATATGTTGTTGTGGGAGATTTATTTACCTCTCATACATATAGGTCTAGATTTTTAAGTATTTAGGCGTAGATTGTTCCACTCAGTGTTGCACTCAGGCCTGACTGACTTAGGAGCCTAAGTCTCAATTTCAAAAATAACTTAGGTACTTGGTAGCCCACGTCAGAATGATATGTTATGCCAAATGTTATGCATCCAGCAGGGCATGACACTTACACATTCACTCTTTCTAGCCCGTGTCCCCTCACTCTCTTCCTCTTCCCAAAAAATAAACTTAATTCTCATGAGACATCTCATGAATCCAGGAATCTGTCGGTATTTTTCAGTGTTTCTCCAGAAATTACCCCTCTTGGCCACCAGGATGCTCTGTGCCATTGGGAATGCTGATAGTCAAGTCGCTGCTCCTCTCTGATCTATGTGCAAAAAATTTGGGGAGAGGGAAGGGTGCGGTTATGTTCATATGGGCCTCTGCATACATTTCTAAAGCTCAAATAGCATCCGTATCTTTGTATTAATTCTTTGCAGAGCAGGCCTTTGCTATATAAGCTGTCTGCCACACCTTCTAAAATGTATTTAATGCCTGAAATCCTAGTCCAGTTGACAATGACAGATGTTTTGGTATTGACTGAACTGGAGCTAGGATTTCACCCACTATCTGCATGACTGTTCCTCATGAATAGCACATGTATTCTCATCATGTTTAAGGTGAAAATAGCTTTACTTCAGCATATTAGCAGAGCCGGGAACTGGCCCAGGGGCCCCAGGCTGCCCCCCACCACGGCCCCCTCCAGCTGGGGCCCCACCCGCTCCGGCCAATCTGCTCAATGGGAGAGGAGAGACGGCTGGCACACGATGTCACACCGAGGCAGCCCCCCAGGACTTACAGCCCTGTAAGGCCGTGCTGCATGCCAGCTGGATTATTGCAACAGTTTTAGGGGCTGGAATCCAGGGCCCCCCTTTTGGCCAGGGTCCAGGGCTTCAGCCCCTTTAGCCCCTGCGATAATTCGGCCCTGCATATTAGTCTTCAGAAGCTGTGTTCAGACTTCTGCAGGTCTTAATTTGTTATTACCCGATAGATATCATTTGATTAATGCATCTGATAAAAATGTTTTCAATTCTCTAAGCATTTTTAAAACTTTTTTTTTTTTATTGCTATGCCAGTGGAAGTTACTTTACAATTTAATTAACAAGTTTGTTTTTGAAAAAAAAAATTCAGGCTCTTGCAAAACAAGAAAAAATTGACTATGAGGAACAGACTGCCAGAGAAAGAGACCTTCATGAGAAAATTGCAGCTGAAAGAGTGGAGGCTCGATATAAAAAGCATTATTCCATGTGTTGGGAAGTGATTGACCAAATTATTGATCTGTCAACCAAAACAGGAGAATATCGAATCTTGACAAACAAGTAAGTACATTTCAGAAGTCAGAGAAAAGAATGGAAAATGAAAGAAATAGAATAAAGGGAAAGGAAAATTAATGAGGTATGTTATTTCATTAAATATGTTCCCTTGTGAATACCCTGCTCTGTAATTGTTATTAATACTGAAAACAATATATAATTTTAAAGGTTGTTATAGAATCAGGGGCTCTGTTTCCCATATACAAGGTACTGAAGTGAATTTTACTATGGAAAAATTAAACCCAACTCCACAGTACTAATTACTTTCAAGTGGAAATACTTTTCAATAATATTTCCACATTTTTGCAGATGAAGCATTATTATAATTAATAATAATGCTTCATCTGCAAAAATCTGCAATAATACTTCATCTGCAAAATGCTTCATCTGCAAAAATATTGAAACATTATTAATAATAATAATGCTTCATCTTAAAAAAGGTGGAAATATTATTGAAATGTATTTCCACTTGAAAGTAATTAGTACCGTGGAGTTGGGTTTAATTTTTCCATACAAACTTTTGTACATTGTGATCCTTCAGAACTTTGTAAGCCTCCTATCTTTATAAAGGATTTTCAGCTCCATCAGACTAAAAGGCACTAGAGACAACATGTACTTTATGAATTACTTCCCTCTCATCAGCGATGGAGCCACCTGTAGGGTGGAGCAGCAACTATTTAAGAAATCCAAGAAATCAAAACATAATGCTTTAGTATGAGGTTTTCCTACCTGGTCTGGATCAGATGCAACTATGCATTAGTTTCTTTTCAGATTGTTACTTGAATTTCCGTTTGTTTTCAGGTAGCTGGGTGCTCCAGGGAATCATAGAATCATAGAAACTGGAAGGGACCATGAGAGGTCATTGAGTCTAGTTCCCCGCACTCATGGCAGGACCAAGTACCCACATTAAACTGTCCCTGACAGGTGTTTGTCTAATCTGCTCTTAAAAACTTCCAATGATGGAGATTCCACAACCCGCCTCGGCAAATTATTCCAGTGTTTAATCACCCTGACAGTTAGGAATTTTTTTCTAATGTCCAACCTAAACCTCCCTTGCCATAATTTAAGCCCGTTGCTTCTTGTCGTATCACCAACAGTTAAAGAGAACAAATTTTCTCCCTCCTTCTCATGACAACCTTTTAGGCTATGTCTACACTGGCAAGTTAGTTCGAATTAAGGAAGTTTAATTCGAACTAATTTAAGCCTTGGCCACACTAGGCTTTCATTAGTTCGAACTAACGGTTAATTCGAACTAGTTAGTTCAAATTAACCCAATGTGGCCATGTTAGTTCGAACTAAGCGCTTAGTTCGAACTAACCGGCACATTAACCTTAATGCAATTGACTAGTTCAAACTAAGCAAGTGCCATGCATGGCACTTGCTTAGTTTGAACTGGCATTCTAGTGGGGCCATGCTAGTTCGAATTAAGTTAATTCAAACTAACTAAAATTAGTTTGAATTAGTTAGTTCAAATTAACTAATTTGAACTAACTTTAGGAAGTGTAGACATAGCCTTAGGTACTTGAAAACTGTTACCATGTCCCCTCTCAGTCTCCTCTTTTCCAGATTGAACAAACCCAGCTCTTTCAATCTTCTCTCATAAGTCAAGTGTTCCAGACCTTTAATCATTCTTGTTGCTCTTCTCTGGACTTTCTCCAATTTGTCCACATCTTTCCTGAAATGAGGTGCCCAGAACTGGACACAGTAGTTCAGTTGAGGCCTAATCAGCATAGAGTAGAGCAGAAGAATTATGTCTCATGTCTTAATACTCCTGTTAATACATCCCAGAATGGTGTTTGCTTTTTTTGCAACAGTGTTACACTATTGACTCATATTTAGCTTGTGATCCATTGCTTTTCAGTATGATTGCAATTAATACTAATTACCAATCCCTTACAATTAATACTCTCACAGAGTGAAAATATTAATGTTTAATTTTAATAAGATGTCCTTCTGATGAATTTCTTATTTTTCTCTCTACATGGAAAACCAAAAAAGTCCTATAAGAGGTGCAGCAGAGAACTTACAGATCAGGCAGACGGGAGGTTGGGGGAGAGGGGAGAACTGCAGTGGCTTAAATTTTTGTGCCCTTCCAATCCTATGCTGCTCATGTAGCTAGATGGCCACAATATACTTTAGATAGCCCTGAAGACTTTTCTACATTACAGTAACTGTCCTAAGGACCACAGCTCTGCTTGGAATTTCCACTGTGTTATATCCTGTGTCCCCACCCTGACATGCCCACCACATCAAGGCTTGTGAGACAGGATCCTCAGAAAGCAGTCTTGCAGCTATCTCCATAGTGTCTGTGTGAGGGGCATCCTCTTCTGGTCAGATTTGGGACTTTAAAGGCTCCTTTATATTGTTCCAGCCCTTTTACACAGCATAAAGGGGTTAAAATGGTGGTGAAGATTTCACCTTGCAATATAAATCTAAAATTCCATTGCCTTGAAAAAATAATTGTTAAGTTAAAAGATTAAGAGCAAAAGATCATTAAAGAAAAAATGTCCATTTATAAATTATGGTCTAGTAGATATTTAATATGACTTGTATTTCAGCATTGAAATATTCAACATCCCATTCACGTTTTGTGGGTGATTTCCTTGTCAGTGTGCAGCCATGACTCCAATATAAAGTAGTATAGCATAGCATGCACATGAACTGAATGATGAATACGATATATGTTTCAAATGTATATACAGATCAAGATAGCATCACCATCCTCACTGCCACAGGAGGTAAATTTTGTCAATATTTCCATACACTCCCTACTGCAAGATGCAAACAGTATATTTTTAATGTTCAGAGATAATATGTGCAAAGCATATTTATAGCATCACACTCAGTAATCTCAGATCTCTAGTTAAAAAGAAGAAAATCCAAATAGATGAAGTTGTTGTGCCAAAATGATAATGCTAGCTGCTAACAATTTTAAGTTGTGCCTTTTTATGGTCATATATTTAAGTCACAGCTGTTTTTTTTTTTAAATACAAAGTGCAAGGTAATTATAAGGTAGTCATATGTATTTTGACAATAGCATAACTCAGCTTCAGTTTGAGTACACTTATTGAATCAGGCTGTTTGTGCTTCTCGTGTTACTCAGCCTGTTCATTGAGCAACCATGGAATTTCTTTTATGTTTTATCTTTAATAAGAAAAACCCTTCTTCCATTATTTATTCTACTTTAGAGAAAAGTATTTTCTATAATTATCTTGCTTTTCTAATGGAAAGTTGAATTACTTACATTGTTATACCAAAAAAAGTGCCCAAGATCTTTTAAAGGGGAAAAGGCAACACGCCGTGTTTATTATAGAAGAGAACAAAATTATAAACTAACTTATACCTACACACGCACACACATTCATCCATGCGCCCAAACACACCAGAAGATATTCTGCAGTTCATACAATTACCAGTCCTGATTGTGGCTTTAGTCCGTTGCTGGAGATCGTTGCTCGTGGCAGCTACCTGGCCAGGGAAGCTGAACACGAGGAAGGGCGGGGTCTGTCAGGCGCGCACCAATGCTCCTTCTCTCAGGTGGTATGCAGAACTGTGTCCCCCCCAAAACTTTGGAGTCTCACCCAGTCTTTATAGGTCACGCTACTCCAGGAGCTCTGTGTGTCCACTGGTCACCAGGCAGTTGCAGACGTGACTCACAGCTCGTTTCTTGATAACTTGATTAACTTTTTCCTTTTGTCTCTGGGGTGGATCCTTTTGTTTTTGGGGATGTGTTCACATTCTTCAGCTGTTGGAATGGACTTTGCATTCATCAGGACAAGCTGGCAGTTTGGGACTGGTTCACACATACATACACCCTCCATCCACACCTTGCTCAGACAATGTAGGCTATTCACTTTAGAAATAGTTTCACACAAGATGGGGTACATTGGTCAAAGATGGAGTCTTACATTTTCAAGATGGAGTTTAACATTTTCAAGATGGGGTTTTACATTACTTCAAATGTCATACTTTTCTTTAAATGCTGCAGAGACTGGATAAAAAGGGGTGACATACTTATTGCATAAGGGTACATAGGCAGAGATTTACACAGCAATGCAAGCTGGGAGAGAGTGTCCCAGAGGGGAAAGACCTCCCAGCCAAGAGAACCCCAAGATCAGCGGCTCGAGCCCCGTACTCCCCATCAGCCACACAGAGCGCAAGGTCCGCAGTCCCATCAACAACACAAGACATTACAAATGTCAATCATTATAAACCAATGAAACAATGTTGCAAATAGGGACCCATTACAAATGTCAATCATCATGAACCAATTAAGGTTATATACAAGGATTGACAACTTATGAATGAAACCAATAAACCAATTAAGGTGAGAGAAAGTTAATAAAACTAATAAACCAATTAAAACTAAAGAAAGTTAATAAACCAAGGATTGACACAAGTTATACAAACAGCAAAATCACCCGCATATCCCTACAATATTATCATAGACTGATATTAACATTTAGAGTAGGGCATCTCTGGACAAAGCTTGCCTCCCTCCTTTTGTTGGTGTGGAAGTTCTGAGTCCAGGAAATCTGCAAAATGGGTGGATTAGGATGTGGAGTTCACATCTCTTGTGTAGCCCCAGGGTATGTCTCCGCAGATCCTCCGATGAGTGCTGGCAAAGCAAGGATGCAAGTTTTAAAGTGGGAGAGAGGCAGACAATAGATTTACTACTTCACAGTTTCAGCAACCAAATAAAGCACACTGACATGCATGTGGGGATACAGCAGCCACTATGTCTATGATAACAGCTGCAAAGCGGGTTGTCTACAACTGTGTAACCTTTAGGGAGCATTCTGTCTTGGTCCCAAATCCCACAAAAATTGTAGTGTAGAGCTTTGTAACTTGGGCTGCATGTTTGGTGCAGAATTAGGTACATACTTCTAAAAATAGGTGACTTATTACTATTGTTTAAAGACTAATTTGGTTTTAACGACTAATTTGGTTTGTTTTTACTTCTGTAGCCTAATTCCAAATAAACTGATGCGTGATTGGAAAGAACTTTTTTTTAATGGAAAACCAATATATGAACAAGCTTCAATCAAACCCTTGCCAACTGAGCCAACACCAGAACAACTTGTAGAGCTGGATAAAATGAATTTGCTAGATGAGAAAGATTATGATGAATATAAGGTACCCCTAACTGACCTGGCATAATGGAAGAACATGCACCTTGTTTACTCATGACAACCAACAATTGTTATGATGCTATAACACATTTTGGGTCTTTTTCTCAGTATTATATTAAAATTTGATAGAAATTTTCATGTAGTTATGTGTGTTTTCACATTAACTCCATATTGATGTAGGAGTACATAATATTTTATATCCCTAGCATTTGAAAGCCTATGCAACCATTACAATCATGATCCTTGTTTGTCCCCTGAGTGCCATAATACGTCTCATACTATATATGAATCACGGACGTTACTATCAAGGGTACCTACAACGTGTGAAATCCGAGTGCCATTATTTTTAAGTGGAAATTGAAGTGTAGTTAATGCCACCACATCAGAAAATGTAACACAAAGTAGTCAACAAAAATCCCAAAACAAAATAAAAACTGCCTGTTAAAAAATCTGGTAATCCTGAATATATTATTTAAAAATATTTTTAAACCTTTCTATTGGAATTTTATAATATTTGATGATCCATTTATTTTAAGATAACATTTTTCAAAAAGAGTTTTGAGAGAGAGAGATTATTACAGCCAAATGACAATTTTTCATATCCAATCGTCTGTTTTCTTCCCTTTCAGAATACAATGCAATTTAACAATTGAAAGTTGAAGCAAGATACTGAACTTCTTTGGCCAAAGTATACTATATATTTATCTCCTTCAAATTCAGTATTATTTATTCTTTTGTTTGAAAAAGAAGCCTTTATGCTTTGAATCTTTTCTGACGGTCTGTTTGGTAAAATATAGCACAATCATTGTAAATAACTTGTATTTCTGTCTTTGTTGTTTGGGAAATGATTACCACACGATATGTGCTTTTTACCCACATCCTGAACCAATTGGTACATATTCTTTTGCAGTAAGTAGTAAACTTTTGTTAGGAGTTGGTGTGGTGTATGTCTGACAGTTTAGTTTATTTTGTTTTCAATCTTTTTGAGTATGTTCTTTGTCAAATGAAAGTTATTTACAAGATACTTGTTCACTGAGCATTTACAGGTAATAACTGTTACTTTCTTTAGAAGAGCAAAGGCAAATGTACTCTCTGAAGGTCAGAGAGGAAACTAGATGGTTGAAATTTAGTAATGGTATATCAAGTCTTTGAGTAAGTGTCTCATTTACACTGAGGATTTCTATACTACTCTGAGAGAATGCAAAAAACATTAAAACTGATGTAAACTGAATTTATTCACTCTTGAAGGCCTCCTGTACACTGCAAGTGGTATGAAGGGATCCATAGTATAAAGGATAATCAGGCCCTTTCACCTCTAGGTTTCTACTCTTACACCCCTATTCCTTGTCACCAAACATTTGGTGTTCTTAATTCAGTTTCCAATTAACTTGCAATTATCTGGTAATAAGTACATGGTAAATTAATAACCATAGCTTTAATAACTGTATAAAGTGCCATGCAAATTTAAGAAATGTTATATAAGATTTGTATAATAAGCATGATTTTTTAAAGATATCTAAAGTAATAGCATAAGTCTTAGCAGACCAATCAAAATAACCATCATCATATACTGAATTAGGACAGTCAGCAATAGAACTTTGTTTTACATGCCATGAGTGCAGGGAACTGGACTCGATGACCTGTCATGGTCTCTTCCAGTTTCTGTGATTCTATGCATATTGAGTTTATGCAAGAAAAATCATTAATAATCAGAGTAGCAATTTTTTAAACTATTTGCATTATTTACAAGTGGTGTACTAGTCGGTAACTCATCTATTCTAAAAAGAACATAGCCACTAATCACTAGAATCATTTAGACAATGAAATTGCTTACAGACATTTGAACAGAGAATAAACAAAAACAAAATCAAAGTTGATAAAAGAACAGCATAATTTATGCAAGACAGCACAAGATTGAGAACCTGATTCACGTGACTATGCTGTCTAAATGCTGACACCCTGACTGATCACAGCAAGTCACTTAAGCCAAAATTTTCAAATACAGGCTTAATTCTCATTATGGCTCAACTTCAGACACATAGCATAAAAGCAAGGGTATTAAGGGAAGAATATGAAAAAAGTATACCTCCCTGCCCTGTCATCAATGTGCTTTCATCCTCACTACCCTCTGTGCTGGCACCAAACATCAATCCTCTTTTCATTCAAATCCCTCCTTAACATGTATTATTTCTGCAGAGTCTATCAATGATAATCCATCTCAGTTAATGCTATTAGAAGTAACATATCACAACATACATCTGAAGAAAAAAAACTTCAGAGTTATGAATTTTCACCATCATCTGATCTTCCAGTTTCTTATGCATCTGAACCATTCTGTTTGTCTAAATTAGGGGTAAATTAGAGTTCGAATTATCCGGTCCTAATAAAATGTTCCTTTTTCTTTTGTTAGTATCCACCACAACCAGGTCAACACCAGGAGTGCTTTGCTGGCATAACTATACTAGTAGAGCAAAAACAATAGGTGTCCTCCAGCACTTTAAAAACTTACAAATTTCTTTGGGCGTAAGCTTTCATGCATCTGACGAAGTGGATTAGAGCCCACGAAAGCTTATGCTCGAAGAAATTTGTTAGTCTTTAAGATGCCCTGGGACTCTCGTTGTTTTTGCTATATACAGACTAACACAGCTACCCCTCAAATTTGTCACTGCACCAGCAAAACAAACAAACGTGCTCCTAGTCGGGACACAGCTCATAGCAGCAAAACTATGTTTTTGCCAGCAGCGCTTCTAACCCTGCCTCCACCCACAAGCAGCAAAAAAAAAAAAAAAACCTGTAGTTTTGCCTATGTAACTACCTTTCTGCTCGGCACTTTTGCCAGCCAAGCTTTGTCAGTCAGATTTTATCTCATCAAACCCTTGGCCGATGTAACTGTGCCAGCAAAGTTTGAAATGTGGACCTGGCACGCATTTCTCATGGGTGTTAAAACACTCTGTAATTTAGTTTATGTCAACTAAATGCCTGCAAAATAAATCAACTAATTTACAGTGTATTACTGAAAGTTTTAGCTAGCTGTTGATATATGGTAACAGGAAAGCAATGTTACCTAGTGTTTAAAGTAGGGTGCTGAAGTTAGGACTCCTGAGTTCTGTGCCTAACTCTGCTATTGACTTATTTTTTGCATTGGACAAATTAATTACTCTGTGAAATAGATAAAAATGTGTTTACTGGTTTGTAAAATGGATAAAATAATACATACCTACCTCAAATAAGTTTTAATGATGTTTAATAAGTGTTTGTAAAGCCCTGTGATATCCTTGGATGAAATACAGCACTCTAGCAATGCAAAATAGTCATTATTTATTTATTCAGGCATTTATTGTAATAAATAATACAATAAATATATTTATCTTTTTGAAAATGAAAGACAAGGCATAGTCACAAATTATTCTCTGATTTGTCTTTGATACAGAGTATGATAGGGGAGTGGTGCCCACCCGAAGAGCACAATGGAAACAAACCTCCACATAATACTAATATATTGGGTCATGTGGTTCATAGATTGATGGACATTGTCTACCCGCCAAAGCCTGAACCCCCATCACCTGTATTTCCTTCATTTCCTATCCAGGGATGTATTTTAGGAAAACTTTTTAGTGGAAAAAGCACCTGTGTAAAGTTCTTGGAAGAAGGTAGAAGGATTTTTTTCCTCTAAACTTTTTTATTGTTTGTTTGTTTGTTTATACTCTCTTAAACTCCAGTCTTACCATGAGCTCTTTGTGGTCAGACCCCTGCATCCATGCAGCAATCATTGAAAGACAGGAGCCTCAGATGCATCAGAACTTCCAAGGTCTGGCTCTGTGTAATTTATTTTCCACTTTCTAAAGTAAAATGAAAAGTTCATGAATGTAAAAGTTCATCATTAATTCATTGTGCCTCATAGCTTTACTGCTTCAGAATTTAAGCAAAGAACGTGAGAAGTGTTTTCATAGAACTTCTCTGTAGACAGTTATAAAACGACCAATGGACTAACTGCATAGCTACCAATGTACATTGTACAGGCTGTAGTATAGTGACAGTGGGAGCAAACTCCAATAAAAATCCAAACCAAAAGAAATGTGCATTGCATTTAATAAAGCTGCCTTGTCAGAATTAATTTAATTGCATTTAATAATCTCTTTACATTCTTCCCAAAATGTAAACTCATCACAGTAATTTTTTCTGTCTATTAGCTTGCAACATTCAGGCATTGTCTGTTGATACTCTGGTCCAGGAGACCATCAAAGCTTTCCATGAGAGTGAAATGAAAAGTGAAAGCAATTTGATTTCACAAGAAGCAGAGGGTTCTGGGAAACAAAAAGAAGTAAGTGCAAGTTTCAATTTGGTTTTAACTCTTATAAGGAGCAGTGACAAGGAGCAGGTTAGGAGGAAAGTATATTGTTCATGTTTCTTCCTATTTAACATGAGTCAAGTATAGATGACTAGCACAGGCAACTTTAATTCTGACATTTCCTAACTTTTGAGTGCTTGGCTTTGACACCTTAATAATGTTCTTTCGACCATCAGCAGAATTTTTGTCCCAATTTACTCATTTTATTTGCCCATGTCCTGCTTTGTCCCATCTATATTCAAATCAGACTCCCTTTCTCCTTGGTACCAGCTGGGATGTCATTAAGAGCACAGGAGAGACAGCCCCCTTGCTGTCAGTTCTAGGCCCCAGCCCTACTATCTTGGCTCAGAGCAGCCAGTCAGGAGTAACAATACAGGGAAAGTACCTCCATACCCCTGAGCATGCTCAGTCATTCTGTGAGGATGACACATACACAGTCTGTTCAGCATTGAGAGCTGTTAGAGGCTCAAGCATACACAGTCAGATGGAGTCTTCTGAAGTTCTAACTGTTAAGCTCTAGCAAGTCTCTATTAAACACATGTGAAGAGATAATTTTTCAAAGTCTTATAATTTGCCTAAGTTTAGGTGGATTGCCATGGGGATAGAAAAAGGTCCATCACAGATACACAGCCCACTTCTCTTCCAGATTTCCAGTCAATGCTCTAAAGTATGTATATGCCAGAGCATTTCAAAGAAAAGGTCATTATAATTTTTTAGCATGAACAACACAATGTATTTTTACTTAACCTCAGTCTTGGAAACATCTGAACCCTTTTGTCTGAAATTTTCCCAAATATACCCTACATAGAAAATTTCAGACCAAATAGTTAAAGTTTGGAAAATTATAAGTAATTGAAAACAAGTCTGATAATGAAGAGTGTTGGGCAACCTTAATAAGTAGTGATACTAATCCTGCCTATAAGAAAGTCTTGTTAGTCCACATTGTGTGGAGTAGCCTAGGAATAATCCCACATTAGGGTGCTCTGTTAAGTAGGAGGAACCTTACACTGAACAGGGGCATGGAAAGGAATACAAACCTGATTGTCATTTATTATATTAAAGTACTGAAAGTCTTGAGAAGGAGATTATTTTTAAGAACCACAATGACAGAAAAATAATTTAGATTTATAAAGGAAGAGTCAATCAGCCCCATCTATAGAATTGTGATTAATGTGTTGTTGCCATTCAAGAATGCTCCCTTTGGATATGAGAAAATGCCAGAGTACTCCTTTGTGCAGTGTAACAAAAAGATGATTTCCACCTCAACTGCAAACCATTCTCAGATTTATATAAGATCTACTCCTGCCCCCATGGAAGTAATTGGCAAAATGCTAACTAATTTCAGTGGTGCAGGGCCAGGACTATAGGCTATGTCTACACTTGTTAATTTAAGTCAACTTACCTAAGTCGATTTAACAAAGTCGACTTTAAGCTTAAGCAAGCTTAAATTGACTTAATTTACAAGTTTAGATGCACCCATAGTGAATAGAGGACAACTGAAGTGATCATTGCCTTCTACCCTGAGTAGTGTCATGAGAAAACAACCGTCTCTTTCCTGTCACTCCATCACCAACTTTTCATTTGCTTTTTAAGTTAATACCAGTTTCAAAATACTACTTACACTCATCTTCCCAGGCTGACGTTAATGACCTTTTCTTATTGTCTTACTATAGATTGTTCTGCTGTTATGCATCACACAGCAACCTGTTTACTTGTGTGTTTAATTAACTGTGAATATTCAATAACATACTTTGATATCCAAAAATTATTTCTGCTTAATGTTACGAAGACTAAAAACATGGTTTTTGATTGTTTAATTTATAAAAGGCCCTGACGAGTCCCCCTTCAACTTCAGCATCAAAGATTTCTGAGGCAGTTCCAAAGAGTACATCACTCGATGGAATCAAAGGTAAAAATGCATAGAGTTAATTGGATTTAAAAAAACCCAACATTTTGATGGGTCTATTTGAACGGGGGAAAAAGTGTCCACTATAGCTCATGCTTTGCAAAAATTCCCTTTAAAACCCTTTTTTTCGCGTACTAAGTTTTCCAAAATGTTCACCTTTGAGGTTGAAACTTTCTTTGCTTTTTCTCCTATCGGAAGGTAATTTTTTTTGAAAGTCTGAGCAAAACTTTTTGACCCATTCTTGCATTAGGAAGTTGTGTTTGAAAATCTTTTCCCTTGGTCAGAACATTTTAACTTCACATCTTTTGAAAATGTCTCCAGCAAAAATGGTTTGAAGTTTGAAACTTGAAATTTGTTGTGGATATAGCCCCCGAAATTTGTGAACACATACCTAACTTTAGATAACGTGTAGTCTTTTGGAAGTCAATGAGACTATTTTTGTGCACAAATTCAAGCACATGCATAAGTATTTACATTTACTGGCTTGAAATCATGGTCTCCACTGACAATTTGTAATAACACATATGTGAGAAGGAGAAAAAAGACAAAATAATTATTATTTTATATTTGGAGAGTGACAGTGGTATGTTGGGTGCTTTATAGAGAGGTAATGAAGACACGGAGCCTCCCCAGAAAAGCTTACAGTCCTTTCTTCTGTGGGTAGTTCTTACTAATGCAAGTTGCCTCACTAAAATCACTTGTCAGGAGTAAAGTCCATTTGTGTGAGTAAGAGATTGCAGGATTGTCCCTTAAAAATAAACAAATAAATAGACTGAAAAGGAGAAATTATAGTAAAATAATTACAGATAACAAGCTCCTTGGGTATGTCTATACTAGAATAAGTTAAGTCGACTTTGTTACATTGACTTAATAAGGTCGACTTTAAGTTGACTTAATGTCAACCTTATGAAGTCAACTTAACAATGTGGACTAAGTCGACTTAAAGTTAAGTCGACTCAGTCCACTTTGTTAAGTCGACTTAACTGGCCTTAAGTCGAATTAATAAAGTCGAGTTAAGGGTTACTCCCCATCCACACAGTCCTTAAGTCGACTTAATGGGCAGTTGTTATTAAATCAACTTAAGCTTTCATTAAGTCGACTTAAGGAATTTCTTAAGTCGACTTAATGAAAGTCAGGTGTAGACATGGAGTAATTTAGGTTGACTTAAGGGTCCTTAAGTCGACATAAATTGCTAGTGTAGACATACCCCTTGAGATAGTGTCTGTCCTTCCCTCTGTATTCTGACCAGTGCAGAGAAAGTGACAGCATTTATTAAATAAAAATATTATCTAATTACGTAGATATATTTGTAATAATTTTTATCAATAAATGTTAAATACAAGTCATATTTGCTCATGTTTTGCTATTTCTAGATAAAGATCCTGACAGAAAAGAATCTTCTCAGCAACAAATGAAATCAAGTCAGAGTCAGGATGAAATATCCAAAGTTTGTAACTGATTTTGACTACCACCATGTACAGATATTTGAAGTATAGTCTTTGTCTGTGTATTTAACAAAACAGATTAACAGAACACTGTTCTCTTACTATTTTTAATTTATTGACCATGCCACAGGCTCTTATTTCTATATAAAGTATGAAAAGTGATAACTTTACTGACAGTTACTGCACAAATTTATATTTGAAATCTGTGTTGGCTTTGATAATCAGAATTAACCAAAAATCTCTTCATCTCTTATCTCCCATGCTATTAAATCTATCTATCTATCTATCTATCTATCTATCTATCTATCTATCTATC
>ML685863.1:4309941-4341638 GCA_007922175.1 Pelusios castaneus | reverse complement strand
CCTATCTTCAAAGCGTCTGACGAAGTGGGATTTTCTCCCACGAAAGCTCATGCGATTAATAAATCTGTTAGTCTTTAAAAGTGCCACAAGACTCTGTTGTCCAACATAACTGAAGATTGGTTTAATCAATGGCCTGATCTACACTGGGAGTTAAATGTGTTTGTTGGGTTGGGAATAAGATTTTATTTTCCACTACTTGTTTTAACATTTTGATTTTAAAGTTATACATTGATATGATTTCACAGAATTGCAGGCTTTCTAGACACCTGGCCAAACTTAGAGAAATGGTTTTCAGTGAAGCAAAATATTCTTGTGAAAGTCAATGGTGAGACAGAGGAGAACCTTCTGTGTAAAAGGATAAAGGAAATTGTATTAGAAGAAATTGCCAAAAAACAAAATAAAAGTAAGGTTTATTTTATTTGTTTTTCAGATAGAGACTTTAATATTAAAGTATGTTGTTGGGTCTTTATAGTTCAGAAGGGAACTATGTAAAAAAAATACCTCAAAGCTATTGAAATATATAATATATAATGTTTTTACAGGTTTGTGGAAAAATGACATTTTTCATTCTCACTGCAAAATTTTTTATATAGACAAACATTTTCTAGCCATGTGCTTTATTGACAAAGATCAGTATTATACTGCAGAAGCAAACAAATTCCCTCCATTAGGTAGAATTTTGTTATTTGCTCATGAAAAGCTATATTCACTGGCAGAAATGGCAAAACTTTGCTTTGGATTAGACTCACAAAAATATCAAAGTGGAAATTTTGATACTAGTTCAGCTGTCATGTGTGTTGATGCATATATGTGTTGTGTAAGCCTGAGCCAAATTCTGTTACCAGATTGAAGTTATTTATTTGAAGTTACTTTAGATATACTCTGGTATAACTGAGAGAAAAACCTAAGAATTTATATTCCAAAGGGGTAGCCGTGTTAGTCTATTGTAGAAAGACAACAGAGTCTTGCGGCACTTTTAAAGACTAACAGATTTATTAATCGGATGAGCTTTCGTGGGAGAAAATCCCACTTCGTCAGACGCTTTGAAGAATTTATGTTTAATTTAACAGGGCATATTTTAGCAAGTCTCCACAAATACACAGCTTGTGCAAATGCAAATGGATGCACCCGTTTTAAAGATAGCTTTCTTTTAATTATCATTCATTTAAATACATAAAACAAAAGTAAAAACATATTTGTTGTCCATACAGCTATTTTATAAGATATGGTAGTGGATAATCTTCATGAGTCTTGCTTACATTGCTATTTAAAAATTAATATTATGATTACAGTACCTCTTTTAGCAGATTATCTATGTTTTATTGAAATTATGTTGCAGGAAAAGCACTGGAGAAAAAAGAAGCTGAGATAAAAGAAGTAGTTCCCACCACTTTGCCACAAGTTGAGACACTAACAGTACCACCAGATGAAAATAAGGAAACTGAATCTCCTTCTCAAGATACGGAGCCTGTGCCCACAAAATCAAAATTACCCAAAGGTTTGTAAGCCATAGCAAATTTATTTATAGAATTTTTTCTAAGCTGTTTGGAACAGATTCTGGGAAACAACAAATATTTCAGTGTATTTTAAAAAAGACTAACTAGAGCCTATTTCCTATTAAGTAACTACCCCAAACTTCTTCCACCTTCTACCTTTTCTGTTTATTAGTCAATTTCACATCTTCTCATAGATAATTTGAGAAGAGGTTCTAAAATGTTCAAAAGGAGCTATCTGGCAGATATAACTTACTTTCTTAACTGAGTATTAATTTCAGCCTTTTCTTCATATTAATATACCTGTTTCTCTCTAATGTTAACACTTCAGGAATGCTGGTAACTATGTATATTAAAGGTGTGTCTGCTGTGCATCTATGTGTTGTTGTTGTTTTTTTAACTTTCCTTAGAGCCACCCAAAAAGTCAGAATCCTTTAAAGACAAAAAAGGAAAGAAAGATGAAGCACCCAAGGGAAAAGATGCAGCAAATAAACAAGGTTGAGTACACTTAATCTGCATATTTTTAGTGTTTTAACTTAAAGGATGTATAGTTTTCACTTATCTTCCATTCCTCTCTTCAAAAGTAGTGTTAACTGCTAACTTAGTTTGTAAGGCACATTGAAATAGGGACAATTTGGAGTAGGGAGATTTTGGCCATCAGCTTATCAGCTATCTGTCACTCTTAGTCAGCACTTTTCAGAAACAACTGTTCCTTTGGGGAATACTAACTCTGATTTTATTGGAAATATAGATTTGTCACAGCTATGAGGCAGCAAACCAACATATGTCTTCACTAAAAATTTAAACAAAAAGATGGGACCATTATAAAGCATTTTTAAAGAAGTTTACTGTACACAACATGGACCCATTCAATTCCCTACTCAGTATAGCCAACTTATCTTTTGTTCTTGTATGACTGTTCCCAGAGCAAAAATATTTGACTGGATCCCCCCCCTAAAATAGTACAAAGGTGGAGTGCAGGTGACAATTGCAAATCTTGCAGCACTTACGGTTCTTATGGATGGTTTTCTTGAAAGGTTTTCCATATTTTCCTGCAGACCACTAGGTTCTTTTTTTCCCCTAATTTCCATCCTGAATGATCTTTTCTGATTCCCCTCTTTACTTTCCTACCTTTATCTTTCTTTATCTACCTTGGCCTTTTGCCAGCTCCTGTACCCTTCACTTTCTGCTCCTTCCATACTTCTCAGTTTTCCCTCAGTGTAGGTGTTTTTCCTCCATTTTTGGATCCAAATTCACCTGTTGGTTTCCCTTTCGCTATATATCTGTTTTAATTTCTTTATTTATTCATCTTCTTCCTCCTTTTAATCTGCCAATACCATCTTCCTGCCCCTCCTGTTGCCTGTTCCTCTCTCATTCCTCAACAATTTTAAAAATCCTCAGTCTTTAGAAAGTGAAATAGTAGTGATAGTGGTTGTAAGCAAGCACACAGTCTTCCTTTTTCTTGTGCTAGCAGCCTTTCAGACTATTACACTGTGTCCCCCTTTGCAGGGCTATGATGTACACTGTACCTTACACATTACAGTACATGTAAAGTTAAGAGTGGAATGCATATCATATGAAGTACTCTGTGAATAACCCCAACACTCAGGACTAATTGAATTTAAAAACAGCCTCTTCCGTGAAGTCATGGGGCACCTCAAAGGATTATTGGTCCTAGGAAGTTTCTGTCTGACTCCAAGTCTTCTAAGGCCTGCTGCATAGAATTTGTAAATATTTACAATGCCCATACTTCACAAGCTGTAATTATAAGCTGACATCTTGAAATCATGTTAACTATACTGTCTGTCATAATGGTAACAATAGCATTTACATTTTATTAACAGGGAAAGTAACTTTTCATTATTTTTCTATTTCTTTCACAACAGAGGCTTTAGGAAACCTAACTTTTTAGGCAAGTTGAATAAAATATAAGCTAAACTGGAAAATACCATTGTATAATGGTAAAATCACTGACTTCAGCTATATGTTGGTTGAGGAATGACACATTTGAACAATAAAACACTCCAGGTGCAAAGTTTATTTGAAGGCAACTCTGCAACTTAGGTGTCTAGTTACATGTATTTGTTCTTATGTAAAATATATTTAAGGTTACTCGTTATGCATTCATATTTAAGGTTCTATTCGAGGAAAATCACCAGGAAAAAAATCTTCACCAGCTACACCTGAAGATCTACCTCCTCTCATTCCTGTAGGTCCACCACCAATTAAACCAGGATCAGATGAATGGGTTTATGTAGATGAGCCACTTCCCAAGGTACAATTATTCAAGATTAGGAATTTTTTATATGACTATATTTTTCTCAATATTTTTACACTGAGTTCTGCATAAACTTTTTGTCCATTAGAAAAGTGAATTCAGTTTTAAAGTTATTTCTAACATGTAATGAACACAGGAGAGTTGGTAGCATGAATTATAAATATAGATACCTAAGGAGATGAATAACAATTACAATTTTAATAATATTCTGCAACTCAATGTACAGTATTGAAAATATTCAATCATGATACAGGTTTAATGTTTATAGATAATTCTTCAGAGTGACAATGAACAATAGCATATGGTTGACAAGATGGTAACACTTTAATATTGTGAAAAATATACCCAGACTAAACATATTTTGGCAGAATATTTGTAATACATTATAACTAGACTAGAGGAAATACATAGTTAACCTGATGTCCAGAGATAATCTCTTTTCTATACTTGCTGGCGGTGTATTTGGACAGGTTGTAGGAAATATATGAAGTAATAATTTGTGTATTTTAATAATTGATAGGAAATACCTCAATTTTTAGTACCTTATTGGGAAACAATAGAAAATACATATGAAAATACCATCAAAACTATACTTAGATGTCTAAGAGAAGAACGGCATTCTGTGATTCATTACTTAGCAGATACTAGGTGAGTTACAGTAGTTTATTGCATTAAAATTCACATTTTATATTATTCCTTTAGCACACTATATAGCACTATATATATTTTAACACTAAAATTCACTGTTCACAGAAACCATTTCAAGGATTACCTGAAACGTCCAGACCATAAACAGGAGTTTGTAGCTCAGTGGCAATCTGATTATAACTCCATTGCTGATGATCTTTGGGAAGATGAGGAAACAAAGGCAGAATTACACCAAAGGGTTACTGTAAGTTAAAGGCAAATGTTTCAATTTATCTAGCCCTAAAACTTTGTACATCTTTGGTGATTTAAATTCACACAGTATTAATATAATATTATATGTCATTAGTTCTAAGTTTTCACCTTTGGCATCCCTTGTTAATAATACACTAATTCTCTATTATTCCTTGGCTTTTTTATCCTTTTCTTTCTCATCATGTGTCTTTTCTCACCCTTTTATTTAGATATAGTATTCTGGTTACCTTCTCTCCAACCCTTTGCCCCCATTCATTCAACAATTTGTTTTATTAAATAGACACTTCTGAAATGTGGACAATTTGTGGAAGATATTTCTCTCTATTCTTTGTCCTTTAAAAGCCAATAAGATGGTAAGGTTTTTCACTTCTTGAGTATAGATATTTCACACTGGGGTCCCAACACACTCCCGTCCTTCACACCAGAAATAGGACAGATAAGATGAGAGAAGCCTGAAGCTATATGAGACATAGAGGCATATACCCCATCATTTTGCATCACCAATGCCTAGGCAATCCATGGGATTACAGAGATCTTAATTGGACCTTTTCTACCTCACCAGCTGCACAGGAACCTGCTGAAGTTGCAACAGCTATAATTTAAACCCCCCAAACCAGACCTCCTTGATGGTGGGTGGAAGGTGAGAGCAGTTTGCCAGTTTTGGTATACGGGAAAAATCTCTTCTGGACCCCAAATGTGGCAATCAGCCTTGGCTCCAGCATCACTAGATTTACAGTAACTAAATTAAAAGTAGGAAGAGTTGGGCTGAAACAGGGATCCACAGTGACTATCCTGCCAAAGCAACAATTATATCAACCCTTCTTATTCTTCACCATCATAAAACAGGGCCAGCTTTGGCTCCACCCAAGCCCCCATGTCAGCAGCAATGGACGCTAAAGTCTCAGAGTTTAAGCCTCTAATCCAGCATGTCCCCAACCTCCCACACTAAGAATGCGGAAGGAAGTGGAGGGGGAGCGGGGGAAGGAGAATCAGTCCCCACAGGCTGAAAGAAAAGGGCTAGAGCAAAGAGAAAGAAAATTAGAAAGGGCGCATGGAACACATCCTCAGCCTTTTCCAGGTGAGCTCTAACATTTAAAGGCTAGTGCAGGTGCATGTCAGCTCCAAAGAGGTATTTACCGTAAGTGGCTATAGGTCCAGCAAAAAGGATACCACGGTGCCCAGAGCTGTGAAGGTTACAGCCTCTACCACCAATTCTCACTGCAGTATTGGGGGAAGCTGAGCTAATGTTCCTTCTGCATCCATTGGCACTAATAATACCAGTTGTCTCTTTTTCTTTCTCAGTCAATACACGCCCCTGGTGAGTCTCCAAAGCTAGATTTTGTGAGCTTCAGGGCTCACTCGATGACTTTTTGGCCAGGTTTTTTGTTTGTTTTATTTTTTTATTGACCTTTATTATACTGAGGAAAAGGCATTTAATTAAATATGGGATTGAAGTAAGTGCCTTTGTCATGCACACCAATATAAATTTTTTAATACATGCACCCTAAGGTTTTACACATCAGTTACTTGCAATAGTATTTGTATTGGTGCTTTAGGACCTGAGAGACCGTCTCTGGGATATTTGTGAAAACAGAAAGGAAGAAGCAGAGCAAGAACGTAGTGATATCATGAATGATGGCTGGTTACCAGATCATATGGGAATCTTGTTGAACCATTTCTTTTCACTTATGCAGGTATGGTAAATAGCTAAATCAGTATTGTCCTCTTCCTGAAATAGCACAGTGAAACTCTTTGATTAGTGCATTCATGGGACATGGAGGACCTTTGATCTCAGTGGGACTTCACTTTTGTGGACCCTTAAGACTGCACAAATGTCCCTTTAATTCCGCCCTGTTTAAGAAGGAATCTGACTGAAGTGGGATATGAAAAGATAAAAAAGGAAGACTTGCACATACATTCCAACCATTGTATGATCTTCTGGGCAGAGAGGATTAAGAAAAATAACATTATCATAGTGCTGTAAAATACATTTTCAGACTATATTGCGTAGTATTGCTCTTTGCATTGATCTTACTAATCAATTGAGTTTAGTAAAATATTCCATAGTACTAGTTCACTTTTTCTATTTTTAATGGCCTCTGTTCTTAATTTGCCCTTCAACATGACAAAGCTCTTTGTGGAAAAAAAACAATGAAATAATGCACAGAATGAAGGATTTGCAAGCTACACTGTGCACCCTCAGAATATATACACCTGTGATGAGGAAGAAACAATATAGATATCAACTGTGCACTCAGAGGAACCAACAATACCCACAGCACAGACAATATGAGCAAGCACACATTTGACAGAGACCCCAAGACACTGGCAGTCGAGCCAATAACCATCTTTATTTCAGTTGCAGAACTTTGAAGTCTTGGTCAAAGTTCTGCATGACCTCCCTCACCATCCAATGCCAGTAATGATGGCAATGACCACCTTGTTCAATAACTGATTGCACCCCTTCTACAACAACTAGGAGAACATCACAACAGTCATATGGGTTCTAGAAATTTTTCAGTGAGGATCTCTTTCCCCATCCACCTTCAAGGAGTCATCTCATGAGTACCTATTACAACAAGAGGTGGGATATCTCCTTCGATTAGGTATCATAGAGTATATCCCTCATCAACACAGAGGAAGAGGCTTCTTCTCCCATTACTTCTTGACCTGAAAGAAAAATGGTGGATGGAGACCCATCTTAGACTTTAGAAGACTGAACAAGTTTGTAACGGTACAAAAATTCAGAATGGTCACACTGTCTACCAAATACCAGAGCAGGAACAGGGGGACTAGTTTACAGCCCTAGTCTATGTCTACACTGGCAAGTTAGTTCGAATTAAGGAAGCTTAATTCGAACTAACTTAAGCCATGGCTACAGTAGGCTTTCATTAGTTCGAATTAAGGGCTTCCTTAATTCGACCTAATACATTTGAATATGCTATTTGAACTAAGGATTAATTTGAACTAGTTAGTTCGAATTAACCAATGTGGCCATGCTAGTTCGAACTAATTGCTTAGTTCAAACTAACCGGCCCATTGAACTCAATGCAATTCGCTAATTCGAACTAAGCAAGTGCCATGAATGGCACTTGCTTAGTTCGAACTAAATTTTGCTAGTTCGAATTAAGTTAATTCGAACTTACTAAAATTAGTTCAAATTAGTTAGTTCGAATTAACTAATTCGAACTAATTTTAGTAAGTGTAGACATAGCCCTAGAGCTTCAAGATACATACTTTCACTGTCCACCCATCACACAAATGATTCTTGAGATAAAGGGAACCATTCTCTACCAATACAGGGTATTACCCTTTGGCCTTTCTACTGCAGCAAGAGTTTTTCCAAAATGCTGGCTATAATAGCAACATATCTATGAAGAGACAGAATCATGACATTCCCCTATCTGGACGACTACTTGACAAAGGTGCACAGTCAACTGCAGGCCATTCAAGCAATTTAGCACACAGTAGCACTATTTCAAAACTTAGGTTGATGATAAACACCAAAAAGTCCACGTTTGAGCCCATACAGCAACTAAAATTCATAGATGCTCACCTGGGCTCACTAACAGCAGGGTATCACTACTAAAGGCTGGGTTTGATACCATAGTAAACCTGAAAGGAGTCCTGTGGTACTCTTAAAGACCAACAAATTAATTTATCGCATAAGCTTTTGTGGGCACAATCCCACTTCATCAGATGCATGAAATGGAAAATGGAGCATTTTAGCTGAATACTTGCATTCAGAGAATGGTGGGTCACAAGGTCAATTCAGACAACTCCAGAGCAGCAGAATATCCCTCTGGCAACAAGGGCACGCTGTTGACTCATTTCCAGGTCATGTCCAAATCCTTTTCATGTCTAGGTGCTTTTCTATAGAAGAGCTGCTTAGCCAGTTGGTCCGCAGCCTGTAACAGTGCATGGGATTCTTCTACCGTAAGTGTAGGACTCTACACTTGTCCTTGTTGAACCTCTTCAGATTTCTTATGGCCTAATCCTCCAATTTGGGAAAATGGTGGAAGCATCATTCAGAAGCACATGCTCATGAGCAAAACACCCACTTGGAGTATGTCGGGCAGTGTCTTTTGCTTCAGGTCCTCACCTTGCGGTGAGAAATTCCAACAAAGAAAAGATCTTTCAACATGCCACTCTCCTCTCCTTCCACCACATGTCACTCATAGTAGTTGTCCTTGGTCAGCAAAGATCTGGAGTTCAGGGGTGCATGACTTCACCTTCCATGGTAGGGCGGAGCATGAGGGGAAGACACCTTCACTTGCTCCACCATCAACCACTCTGCCACTGCTTGCTCTGATGCCTGTTCACTCACGTCACTCACTTGCTTCACTATCAGCTCTCCACTGCAATTGCCGGTCTTGAGGCCCCAACTTAACACAGCTCTCAGTGATTTCATCTGTTAGTGGGAGAGCCTCATTGCTACTACAGGCTGGGCAGTCTCTTTTGCCAGAGACACTGACTCGTCACAGATCTAATACTTAGACCTGGTTATCACTGATTTCAGCTCTAGTGATCCACATCAAAAGACTCTCAAGTGAGTCTTAGCTCTGTCATTACAAAGTGGAAAGGGGAGGGTCAAATAGCATCTAGGATCCTTAAGCAGAGCCCACACCACCAGATAGAAACACTTCTCCCCACCCTCTTTCATCTCCATTGGACTTTGGTACCACTAGCTTGTCAAGTGCACCCTCAAGTCAGGGCATGCCAAGCACGGTTTTGCTCCCCTTGATTCACACAACAAGGATAACAACACTTTATTACCTGTGCACCCCATAGCAAAGTGACATGCAGTCCAACACATGTGATCATTTGGATAAAGGAGCTCCATCACGCGGCACACCTTGGTAGAGTATATGTGTCTATACAAACAAGGTTAGTTCCTGAAATCTTCTCCAGCTCATTATTAGATATTAGGGAGGTGCCCATTAAGCCCTGCTTATACTCATAGGCTGCATCTACACTGGTAAATTAAGTCGACTTAAGCTTGCTTAAGTCGATTTAATTTACCCTGCGTCTACACTACAGTTTCCTTAAGTCAACTTAAGCAGCTTGCTTAAGTCGACTTAAGGAAAATAAAATCGACTTAATGAAAATTAAGTCGACTTTATAAAACCTGCTTTTGAGTAGACCTAAGGCTTAAGTCGACTCCCTAGAGTCGACTTAAGCCAGTGTAGCCGTGGGGTAGCCCTAAGTCGACTTAGGGCTTCCCCAGGGCTACACCAATGCCCTCCCTGCCGGGGGGGGGGCACAGGGGTAGCCTGGCAAGCCCCCCCCCACCTGGCAGGGCAGAGCCCTGCCCACCCTTACCCTATGTCCTGCCAGGGTCCCTGACCCCCTTTGCCCCATTGAACCTAGGTACAATGGGGCAAAGGTGGAGCCCCCTGGCATTGGGCAAGGGGTGCCCCCTCTGCCCCCGTGGACCTGCCCTAGGTCCCCCTAGCCCCACAAAGTCGACCTAGAACATCCAGTGTGGACGCTCTAGGCCAACTTTTTAAGTTCCCCTTTAAGTTGACTTTATTTTTAAGTGGGGGCACACTAAGTCGACTTAACTAAGTCAACTTAAAGTCGACTTAGTTAAGTCGACTTAGTTAAAGTCGACTTAAACTTACAAGTGGAGACAGCCATAGTTAGTAGTAGTGTTACTGTTAGTTTTTCAATAGTTAGCTAATACTTTTAATATAACCTTTCTTTCTTTCTTTCTTTCTTTCTTTCTTTCTTTCTTTCTAAATATTAGATAGTTCTTACTTTTTTCTGTCTGGGTGGTGATGCCAGGTTCTTCTGGCTTCAAGTGCTGTCTGTCATGCTGCTGTATCCATTGCTATGGGCAATCTCACCTTGCACGAAAGTACAACTTTTGTCTGACATTAAAATGAAGAACCAGAAAAAAATAGAGAAATATATCTTCACCTCCTCATAATACAGGTCTCTACAACCAGCCTCCGACCCAGGCCAAGGGACTCCCCTTGTAAATTGATTCCCAAGCAAGTCTTCTTCCTTGGAGCCTCAGTGTTCCAAGATGCCCAAAAGGAAGACACAGGACTCCTCTCAAAAGCCTGTGAAAAAACGTGCCCTAGGTTCACCAGATAGAGATTCTACCTCCCACACTACCAGCTATCCAGTCAGGTTCTGTAGAGGCTCCCAGTTCCTTAGGTGTACAGGGCACAACTACACTGGAAAATGTCAAAGCCATGGGACCAGCAAGAACACCTCTTCTTCTGCTTCCTTAGTACTGAAGAAGGCCACTTTAGGTTCTGACCGTGCCTCTTTTTGAGCACATGACATCTTTGATACCATCAGCAACTGCACTTCCCAGCAAATACTCAAAGCCTGTGGTCCATCAGTGTCCTTGGCCACGATTACTTCAATGCAAAGATCAGCCCAGGGACTGATCATCTGTGTAGGACCGCAAGAGTTCTATTTTCCCCAGGATCTGTCTGTATTTGAGACTCCCAACTCTCTGCTCCTCGGTTCTGATGTGCCATTGGAACTGAGAACATCAAGAGCACCTGAAATTCTCCTGATACCAATGGTTTCACCTCGGATCTCTCCAGGTGCTCCACCATTCCTAAGTGAACCTGAGGAAGAGGATTCTGATGAGGACCTTGCCTCAGTCTTGCATGGGTCAGGCCAAGGCTCTCATCTTCATTCTAGAGTCCCCATCCTAGAGACCTCTTCTGAATCTGCAAATGCTCATAGCCCACAATTCTTGCCAATGCCTTGCTGCTCTATGGATCCTTACTGTATGCACCTTCTCCCTGGCTATATTGGGACCCCGGGGTGACTTTTTGTGACCAGTTTTCCAGAATGTCCAGCAATCTCCATGGAAGGGAGCAATTGGCATCACCTATTCCCTCCAGGAGACCCAATGCTCCAGAGGAATCCTTCAACGAACATGAATTCTTGTTACCAGTCTCATAACATTTGACCACCTCTGCTCATATACACTTATTATGTAAGATCTATCACCGCTTCTGTGGCCTTCCTCAAAAATGTACTGATCTTTGAAATCTGTAGAGCCATTATTTGGGCATCTGTATATACATTTACCAAACATTATGCAATAACTCATAACTCCACCTCTGATACTGTTTTCAGCTCAGCTGTACTGTACTTTCTGCCATATTGGACTTGACTCCAAAATCCCTTCTCCTTAGAGGGAACTGTTTGATAGTCACCTAGAGTGGAGCACCCATTGGGACGCTAATCGAAGAAGAAGAAATTTATTATTTATCCTGTACAGTAACTTAAGTTCTTCAAAAGCTATGAGTCACTAAGGGTGCTCCTCTATACACTATCCACCCTTCTTCCCCTCTGCTTTGGAATTCTCGGCCAGGGATTCATGGTAGATAAGGAAGTAATGATAGATCATTCGTACAGGGTTAGATTAACCAGCCTGGGGGCCCTGGGCTATACACCATTGTTCCCCCCACTGCAGGGCCCCACCCCCCAGGTGGGCCATCATTGGTTGGGGGGCTCTGGGACCAGAGGGCACTTTTTGGCTCCACTCCAGCCAATCTGCCCCTGAGGGTGGGGGCGGCTGGCACATGGTCCAGCCTCAGTGTAGCCCTCCCCCATTGCTACGGGCCCTAGAATGCTACACCACATGCCAGCTGGCCCTGCCCCCTGGGTGGAGTGAACAGGTGCTGGCCCACCCTGCCCTGCTCCCAGGGGTGGACCATCCAAGCTAGGGGCAGGGCAAGAGCACAGATCCTGGGCTCTGGTTCCAGGCCCCTTTCCCCCCCCTCCCCACCCCAGCACCAGCAGGGCAGGAGCACTCTCAGCATTCCCCCAAGCCCCGCTGGTGCTGATTGAAGTGGGGGGTGGGGCACATCAGGTAGGGATTTTAGGGACTGAAGGCTGGGACCCCCCCTTTAGGCCATGGCCTGGGGCTTCAGCCCCTATAGCTCCTATTATAATCTGGCCCTGCGCCTGTGCAGTGTTATATAACAATGGCATGGAGCATGAGACTGACGAATATGCACACATGGGCCAAATGGAAACTGCTATGAGGAATCTCTGATCAAAGGCATGTAGGCTCTAATTCATCTAAAGTGGAGCCCCTAAGGAGGGACACACCCTGAAGAATCACAGTATGGTGAGTGACCATTTCTTCTCTCAAAAATAAATGCACATTTTTTCTCTCTGCTTTTTCTGTATGGAGGACCAGATCCAAAGCCTATTGAAGTTCAGGAAGAGACACATAGTGATTTCAATGGACTTTGGATGAGGACCATTATGCTCTTCCTGAAAGTTTCTGCCAGGACATTCCCTTCCAAATTCAGATGTCTGAAGAAGACACTTCTACTACAATAACTACCAGAAAGAAGGCTGGCGGTGGTGGGAATAATGTTTTCAAAAGTGCCTCTGTTACTTGGGAACCTAAGTCTCATTTTCAAAAGAGACTTAAGTACTTGTGAATTTAAGCGTTCTTCTGTGGAATTAATATATTTGCTAGCATCACATTGTTCACTCTGCTTGTGGGAAACACCGCTTCCCTCACTCAGTGTGGCTATGTCTACACTTGAAAATTTAGGTTGACTTAGTGAGTTAGGGTTAGTGAGTTAGGGTTAAGTCGACTTAGTGAGTCTACACCTAAATTTTAAGTCGAATTTGGGGGGAACTTACAAAGTTGACCTAGAGCGTCCACACTGGATGCCTAGGTCGACTTCTAGGGGCTAGGGGGACCTAGGGCAGGTCCATGGGGGCGGAGGGACACCCCTTGCCCAGTGCCAGGGGGCTCAGCCTTTGCCCCATTGTACATAGGTACAATGGGGCAAAGGGGGTCAGGGTCCCTGGCAGGGCATAGGGGCAGGGTGGTGGGGGGGCATGCCAGGCTCCCCCTGTGCCCCCCCCTTGAGGGAGGGCATTGGTGTAGTCCTGGGGTAGCCCTAAGTTGACTTAGAGCTACCCCACATCTACACTGGCTAAAGTCGACTCTAGGGAGTGACTTAAGCCTTAAGTCGAATTAATTCGAGGTTTAATAAAGTCAACTTAATTTTCATTAAGTCGACTTTATTTTCCTTAAGTCGACTTAAGGAAACTGTAGTGTAGACGTGAGGTAAATTAAGTCGACTTAAGCAAGCTTAAATCGACTTAATTTTCAAGTGTAGACGTACCCTGTGTCTCTTGTCTATTTAGAATCTCTTCAGGGCAAGGACCATTTATCACTTTGAACGTGTACTGTGCCAAGTGCCATAGGCATTTTGTTCTGGGTTGCCCCTTAGGCACCATCATAATTAATAAGATTAATAGTAATCTGAACTACAACAACCTCCATTGGCAATGATGAACAAAATTATTAGTGTTAAAAGTAGCAAGTCTAAAGTTTGTGATACCTATACCTTTACATTCAACATCTTTGTTAGAAATGGCAACAAAACAGGCACAGAGTTCCTGGTTCCTGAGATCCTCTGATGTGGGTTTTACTGTGGGAGGCTATAGCCTTCAGGTAGCTATATTATTGTAGCAATATAGATTTTATATATTCATTTTACCAAAGTCTGATATCCCTAACAAGTCTATATCAGATATCATTCACTTTCTTTGTTTTCTGTAACCAATCAGAGGAATTTTTATCCTCAATTTATGGCCAACTGGTTGTTTTATACTATGAGATTTTTATTCTTTCTATTGTGAATGTGGTTTTGTGCATTTTCCCATGAATACGCAGCACCGTTTTGTCAGTTAGAGACTCCTACACTATTGGTTTAATAAATCAAAGTATGACAGGTGCTAATGCTTTTTGGCTTCACTCTGAAATGAATAGATGTCTTGAACTTGGTTTTTCTTTAAGCAGTGTGCCCAGTTATAATTCTTTCTTGGTTGTTTAAACAAAATTCTTTTGCTTTTTAATGTTATTAAAGGTTTTTTATAATCTGGATTAAAGATGATGAAAGATGTATTCAAATCTGTTGTTTAGTTAGAGTTTGGAAGCACATGGTAGATTTGTTCTCATATATATATAAAGAATTAAATATCAATATATTCAGATTAAATATATTTTCCTATTTTATAGATGATACTGCTACTAAAGCTTCAAAATATCTATACTAAGTTTTGAACACCAATTCGGAAAGTGTATTTTTCCACTACATGTTGAAGAATGTATTTATAATATTATAAAATATTTAAATAGATATGATTGACCAATCCTACTTTCTAACCTTAAAGCATTCTCATGATGTAGACATTGCTTTTGATATTATTTAGTAGGCTGGGAATGGCCAACAGGATAGAACATAAAGAGTCCTGTGGCACTTTTAAAGACTAACAGATTTATTTATCACATGAGCTTTCGTGGGAGAAAATCCCACTTCAACAGAGGCTTTCAAGTATAGAACATGTAATGATTACCTGTTGTGTTCATTGCTTATGAAGTACCTGGCATTGAGCACTGTTGGAAGTCACGATACTGGGCTAGATAGCCCATCAATCTGACTCAGTCTGGTCATTCTTGTATTCTTATTTTACGTTAAATTATATAAAACAGAAAATGCTTTGTTCCTTCCTGTTTTGAATATAAATTTGTCTTTCCTTCTGAAGGTTGAAGTAGACCGTTTCCAAGATACAAAAAGATTTCTACATGACTATTACAGAGGCATGGAAGGCAAAATGCCATCAGAGGCCAGTCAAGAGTTCACTAGAATCCCACTACTAGATATTGTTAATGTAGAGCAATCTGTGGATCAAAGCAAGTCAAGACGGTAAAAACTATTATAAAAAATAAGTAACATAATTAATATAGCATAAGTATGTTTACTCATGTGTAAACTGTTGAATAGCTAGGCGATGGTAATCACACCCACATGCTGAGTATTGTACTGTATTTAATTTATTATGCATTTTTGGCTGCCCAATTTATATTCTGTATAGAAAGAGAACAACAAAAATTGTTAAATGAAAGGTTACTTCTTTCCTCCAAATTATGACCTTTCTCCAAATGGACACTGCTATGAGGACTAATTATAGTTATAGTTAATTATAGTTAAAAATTAAACATTCAGTTCTGAATCAGTGACAGAATTAAAATTTTATGAACATTGTCTCTGAAATTGTGGTCAAGTGGCTGGCTGCCCACAAATAAGCACAATAGTCAAGGCGGGAGTATACCATCAATTGTATAAAATAATGACATAACGCTGTGCACATCATCACCTGTATCGGCATCTGAATGGTTTATAGTTCATCAAGACTCCATCAGTATACATATGAGTAGTACTTATCAGTCCATCCAGAGTGCCACTTAGATCATTCTTGAGTTCCTCATAAACCTCTCTAGTCTATACTAACCTACATGATTTTGTCATCCACATTTTTATCGTTTCTGATCAGTGGTAGGGTTTCTCACTTTTCCATTACTTCTCATTTTTCCATTACTATCACAGACTTTGACTATGAGATTCTAGTTCTCTTAATACAAGTTAATTGTGCCATGTAAACATATACTACATTATAGGGATAGTGAGTTATTACTTGTTTTGTTTCAAGGATTCCCATGGTTCCTCGTAGACCCCCTTCTCCTGAAATAAATGTCACCAAGCAGAAAAGCAAAGCAACTCAACTGAAGAGCAATAAGGATGAGAATTCCTCTGAAAATGTAACATTTAACTTTGGGGCTGATGAGAAACTTATCACTGATACATGGCACACAGCAGTAGCAGCAATATCAAATATGGTAAGAAATGCTTTGTAAAGGTTTACAGATTGGTTAAAAAGTTAAGTCTAAATCTTCCCTGTCCAAATATCAGACATGCACTGGTTTCTCAGCTCCAGAGCCGCTATACCACTCCTGATGTTTCAGTGATCTCTGCAACCCTAATCCATCCCTGCTATAAAGGAGGACACGGCAGGATCAGCAGAGTAGCAGTTCCTCCTCAGAGCTTTATGCTGTGTACTTCCGCTAACATCTTGTCTCCCTCCTCCTTACGTGATGGAACCAAACCATCCTGGCATTAGAAATGACTTACCCATCCATGGAAGAGAGATCAGTTTCTGTGCCCTAGTCCGATTTTCGTTTAAACCTCCAAAAGATTAGTTTTCAAGCAGAGATTAGACTTAACAAGACTTCTCCAGCTTTATTTTGTAATGGCAGAAATGTGCTAGTTGCTTTACAGATAGTTTTGAAAGGCAGGTCCTGGACCTCTGGCTGCAGATGATGGCTTTCTGCATTTTCACAATATAGACAAACAAACATATTGTCCTCTACAGTGAATGCTTTGAGATAGCTTTACTCAGTTCTTCAGCTTCTCAGCTTTCTTTGAAATCAGCTCTGCTTTGGTTACTGGTGGGTTTTCTTCCCCTGCTTCACTTTAATACTTAAATAATTTGTTCTGTGTAATATTGAAAGCTGCCATCTTTCTCTTCCTTGCTTTCTTGCTTTAACAACCATTTCCTTTTTTAATAATCATTTACTGATCCGATGTGAAATCGAGAATCAAAATGTTTAATTTATTTTTACATCCAGCAGCAACCACTAGTGGAAAATAAAGGATAGCTTGTTCAAAACATTAATTATATGTTATAGATATTGAATAGTTAAGTTCAAATATGAATATTAAGGTAATTGCTGAAATACAATCAAAAGAAGTGGAGGAAGAAAAAGAACGCCAGCAGCTAGAAAAGAAAGAACAAGAACGTCAAAAACCTTCTCAGGCAGCAGGAGGCAAAGGTGGTGGAAAGGATGCCAAAGATGGCAAAAAGCCACCTAAAAAATCAGCCACCAAAAAGAAAGGTAACCATACTTTTATTTTAAAAATAGAGCATCAAATTATTCAAATTAAATGAACATGTGTTTAAAAAGACACTAACTAGAAAAGTTTAATTCTTTTCTTTTGATAGTTCAAAACACAATATATATTGGTATGCTTAGATGGTTGTGATAAAGAAACCCATAGATTGCTGAGTGATAGTTGGGTGAATTAAATCATAAATAATATTTAAGGATAAATGTTCAAATTAGTACTCAGAAAGTAATGCTAATCTTTCTCTGTGCATTGCTTTGGAAATGTACACAGTATAGCTATTTTATCAAATTATATCAATATTTGGAAAATGTTGGTTATTTTCTAACATGAATCTCCTGATGTAGTTGAAAGAATATATATACTTCTTACTTTATTAATAAGGAACAGGACGAAAATAGTCCAAGGCTATTATACCACTATAATGGATCAATCTTTATAATAAGATGGATCAGCCAGATCTGTTCCTACTCTATATATGTTATTCTGACTATGGTATAAACAATTTATTATTTAATTGTTTTCTGTTAACACCTAGAATCCCTACCAAGGTGAGAGCTCCATTGTAATAGGTACTGTATGCATGCATAATAAGAGACAGCCTCTGCCCCCAAAGAATTTAGAGTCTAAATAGAGAAGATAGTTAAATGGTGGGGAAAAGGAAATACTTTTAAAATGGGCAACTGAAGCACAGCAAACAAAACAAAAACAAACAAAAAATAACCCATGATCTCTGCCACATACTTCTTGAAATTATCTTGGGCACATCACTTGGCATATGTTTACCCAGTAAAAAAAATACATGGCAGCGAGTCTCAGAGCCGAGGTCAACTGACTCAGGATTGCAGGGCTTACCCAACAGTGCTGAAAATAGCTGTGTAGACATTCAGGCTTGGGCTGGAGCCTTCCATAGGTTTCAGAGGCCAGGTTCCAGTCCAAGCCTTAATGTCTACATTGCTTTTTTCAGCCTCCTAGCACAAGCCTAAGTCTTTTGACCCAGGGTCTGAAACTCACTGCTGCACTGATTTTTTGCTATGTAGACATACAGTAAATGACTTGTCCAAAGTTACACAAGAAGTCTGTGTCGGAGATCAGATCTCCGAATCTAAATCAAGTGCCTTAGCAATAAGGCCATCTTTCCTTGCAATACAAGATAAGATATTAAGAGATACATTTTGCCATTTTATGTCAAATAGAGTAGTGTTGTGCATCTCCCTAGAGTGGAAGAGCTGATTGGCTTCTATTTCTGGCTCCTCATCCTAGGAATGCACAATGCAATTTTTTTTTTAAAATCTTGTAGGCAGTGCAGCAGAATATTTACTCAAAGAGTGATATAACTTACAGCACTCAATTTTGTCACCTTTAGATTTTGATCACTAGCATTGTGTTCAACCTGATGTAGTGGTCTGGTATCATCCTGTTGCACCACCACAGCAGCTGCAAGTCAGTTGTTGGGGTAGAAAAGTTATTATTATCTGCACTTAACACTTAGCAGCACTTAACAATCAAGGTGCTTTGACTACAAATAAGCTGTCAAAACAATATTAAAAAGAAAATGTTAAAATAGCTTTATAAAACTTAAAAGTATTGTTTTCATGGCAGACTTTAGACCCATCATGTAAAAGCTACTAATAGATTGCTATTAAAAAGATGTAAAATATATTAGAGGAGGTCTATATTCAATACATTGTATGCCCTGCTTTTCCTATTTTATTGCTGTCCTTCTGCCACTTCAGTAGTAAATAATGCTGATTTACCAATATAGAACTTTTACCATCATTTACGTCATCTCTGAATTTGGCCCTAAGACTGACCATTAACGTTCAAAAGATAACTGTAGATTCTAACGCCACAAGGGACCATTATGAACATCTAGAATCCCAAAAGAAACAACTCCATTAGATAATGATTTCGCATTAGCAATTATATTTTGAGTTTTGTTAGTTACTCAGTTCTAATCCACTGAATAGGTGCTAAACTGATTTGGTATAGTGTTATTTTTTAAAATTGAGCTGTCACACAGTGGGAAGTCGAATGCCTTACCAAAGTCTAAGGATATTATGTCAACAATTACATTTATCCCCAAATTTTTAATCTCCTAAAAATAGTATCAGATTCATTTGAAAAAGAACTATTTTCCATAAAACAAATTGTATTATGCTGTGTATATGCAGTCCAAAGATTATAAGATTTTCTTTTTGGTGAAAATATTTTATTTTCTTTGCAGGTGCTACTTCTCCAGCACCTGTGGTTGAAGCCACTCCCATTTCTTTAACACCAGAGGAGTTAAAGAAACAAGAATTAAAGCTTAAAATGAAGCAGGAATATTTTAGTGCTCTTGAATATGAAGGTATGCAACTGGTTCAGTGAGCTGCATTGTGGGAATTGATCTTCATTCCCAATTTAGATTTTTTAATAATTGAAACTCTCTGCAAAGTTCTGTTAAATTTTCTGGGTGAATGAGGAAACAAAAGGAAGAAAAAGAGAAGGAGATGTTGAACAGTATCCAGGGTCTTCTGGTTGTTTCTGTTAGAAGGAATCAGGTATTTGTTTGAAGCAATCCTGTTTATTTACAAAGAATGTATAAAGTCTTATTTTCCTGAATACATTAGGAATCAAACAGCAATCGAGAGTTCCTTTGTTCACAGTTCCAAACCTTTTTCAGACAGCACTCTGTCCAAAAGTTCTGTGTCTCTACACACAGCTCCATCAAACCCTAATCAGCTTCCTGCATTTACATTCACACACTAAGGAGAATACCTCTGACCATCTGGCTTAGCTCCCACTCCAGCTTTCCAGTTGCCCTGTATTTTGGGCAGCAGTTCTTGTTTCCGCTGTCAATTCTACAAAGAAACTTGATTATTTCTTATATTTATCCTGAATGAAGGATGGCTATTACACCTACCTATTCAATAATAAGGTATATAATAGAAAGTGCTTTAGAATCTTACCTATTGAAATCACTGTCCACAACAACAACTACATTTTTTTTTTGTTTAGAAAAGATATTTTATAGAAGGTAAAATTAAATTTAATAAAAAATTGAGAGACAGGTTAGATGAAGTAATATCTTCTACTGGACCAAGTTCTCATGGCAGAAGAGACAAGCTTTTGAGCTACAGAGCTCTTCAGCTCTCAAACTAAAAAATTGGATCAAACATTGGATACCTACATAGATCCTTCAAGATTTGAGATGCTCTTTGGTCTTCTTTCTTTTTCATCAGATTTTTTTATCCCTTTGTTTATCTGTTTGATATCTTTCTCTTTCTACCTATTTTTAAGGCATTTCTCTTTTCCAGAGACTGTTTCTTTGTCTGTTGCCTCCATTTTTTACTCTAATATTCTCAATGCCAACAAATGCCTTTTAATCTTTTCTCAGTCCTCACATTCTGAAATGCCATTTTTCTAAGTTATGTGTAATTTTTTTACTCATAGATCTCTGTATACAAACAATATTTCCTCACACTAAACCATCCATTTTCACAAAGAGGGAATAGTAATAAATATTGATTTGTGAGATGCAAAACAGCTGAGCTTTGAAGGCCTGATCCAAAGCCCATTTTAGTCAGCGTAAAGACTTACATTGATTTCAAAGAGCTTCATGTCAGGAACAAAAGAGGAAACATTGGCTATATGGTTACCATAAAACTTCTGTCATTTGGGATTTTCTTTTATCCCCTTATGAAAAATCTGAGAAAGGAATGAAAAGTTTTCATTTTTTTAAAACCACCTAAATATTATTTATGTAATTGTTAAATAAAAGGAATATTTCCTCTGCAGAACATCCACATCCTATGTTTACATTGTCCTGTGGCACTTTTAAAGATTAACAAATTTATTTACCACATGAGCTTTCCTAGACTAACATGGCTACCCCTTTGGAATATGTTCAGGTTGTAAGGGAAATGTTTTGAAATCCTCTCTAGTGGGTGCTCTGCTTTTTCACCTTTGAGCTTTAAATGCAATGCTTTTCTCAGAAGATACTGTCTGTATTAGTCTTCTTATAATCTTTTGCTTCTACATCAGTTGGTTAACATTGCTATATCCTTGTGATAGACACGTTGAGACATCAACTGTAGGCATATTTTATAAAACAAATTGTTTTGTTTGAGTGAATTTAAGAATTATAAAGTAATATTTGAATACAGGAATGCTAAACAGGCTTTTGATGCCTAAGTATAGGTTTTAGAGCTTAACTTTAGATGCCAAACTAAATTTGAAAGTAGGCCTCAAATTGTATAAATAAAAATTATTATGAAATGACTGTTTCAATAGAGGAAGCTGCAAAATCTCGACTACAGCTGATAAAGACAAAGGCATTAGCATTTGTTGAAGAACTAATAATGAAAGCAGAAGAAACTTACAAATGTATGGAAAAGTGGCTTGGAGCTAGGTTTCTAGCAGAAATGTCCAGGTAAGATATGGCTAATTTTTAAATAGACCTTGTACCTTAGAATATAAAAGTTATTATAAAGCTGGTGGAAAATAATTGCTCGCACAAGAGACATGAGCAAATATTTGTAGAAAATGTAGAGAAATTAATTTTGTTTGCTAATTTTATTCTCATGGTTTGGGCTTGTCATACTAGTCATGCTGCATATCTTGGAAAGTTTAAAAAGTGTAGTCAGCTGTATTGTACACAGCTATTCAGTGTCTTATTTTTTTCTTAGGCAGCATAGTCAGAACTAGGAGCACCAATAGACAACCAGAAATGTTGTTCACTGTAAGCCACAATGTCAGAGTAGTGGCTCCTACCCAGAGCTGATTAATGCAGGTGCTATGGGGCTGCAGCCCCAGGCCCCAGCCAGAAGGGGGCCTCCGGACTACAGCCCCTAAGGACTCTGAGTGATCCGGCCCTGCGCTGGCGGACAGGGGTGCTGGCATATTGATCACAGGGTGACGGGCAGGCCCTAGGACCAGAGAGGCCACACCTGTCGCACTCCCTCCATTCCACCACTGACCGGCTGGTCAGCCCCTCAGGAGTGGGGCCGGTCGGCACATGGCCACGTGCTCTGGAAATGGGGCCAGCTGGTGCACAGCAGCCCTCTAGATCCACAGAGCTGTTGGACCAAGAGTGCTGCAGGGCCGCAGTCGGAGGCCACCCGGCATGATATACGGTCCCGCTCCCAGAATATGCGGCCACACAGCTGGCCCTGCTCGCGGGGGCCAGACAACCTGTCCAGTGGTGGGAGTGCTGTGGCCCAGGGCCATGGCCCACCCTGCCCCCAGGTCACAGTTGTGAGGGACCCCATGCAGGGAAAGTTGCTGCCCTGATCAGAGAGGGCCCCAGAAAAGTGGGCAACCCATGGCCCTGTGGCCCCTTAATCCGGCCCTGCTCCTACCCACATTGGAATTCTAGGATCTTGTTTACTATGTTTCTGACATTCCAGATCGTCCCTCTTATGTTAAACCCATTGTGGACAGCAATTGACAAAAGTTTTTTTTTTAAGATTATAAGAACATCAGAGTCTGCTTTGTGACACAAATCAGTCTCCAGTTCCCAAGAAGTATGTAGATTTGAGCCTAATCATGACTCCCTGACTCCAATGTAGAGGGGATCTTCTCTGTGCTAGTCAGACTCTTCTTACTATAATAGAATATTTCTGCCTCCACAGAAATATTTCTCCTTTCACTGGAGAATGTGCTCCAAAGATCTCAGAGTACATGCAGGGGTACATGACAAAGAGGTAGCTGAAGTAGGTGGGAAGGGTGGAATCAAGCAAATACACAACTCATTTGCCATGTGGAGTTCTGAAAACCCCTGTCTATGCTATCTTTTCACCAGGTTCTCTCTATGTCTAGGTTTCCCCTTTTAAGTGCACTGCCCATAGCAGTCAGAAATGGAGCATGCTGCCAGAATGTAGTGATCCACACAGAGGATCTGTGGTCCTTGTAGAAGAAAATCTCCCACTGATTAAAGATCTCAGAATTTGACTCTCAGTTACTACTGTCTTGTATTTCAAAGTAATAATTGCTTTCTGCATTTCAATTTTTAGTGTTGACAAATTAACTGAGGTTGCACGTCACCACATTGAAAGTTTTACCAGAATCCATTATGAGCTGATTTTAGATGAGACAGACTTCTTCATAAACAGTGATGTGAAAGTAATTCCAGATCCTGTCCCTCCACCACGGCCTCCACCTGTAGAAACATCTGTAAATGGTACTCTAACTATTGCACAACTTAGCACACTCCATAAGCAGTTTCTCCAGGTGGCACCTAAAGGTAGGAAATAATATTCTTACATTTATAAGAAAATTATTTACTTAATCAAGATTTAAAATAACTGTTAGGAGTTAAGCTATTTTTGATACTTAGCAACAGCATTATGTATACAAACTTATACCAGTAAGTAAAGATGCTACTACTGTCACTAAGAGCAGAATCAGAATACTGGTATCCATTTTCCTCTTAATGTGAAATATCTAAATGTAAGTGGTCTGTAAGAGTCTTTGATATGGGTTCCAGTATACTCAAATCTAAAGTAACTCTTTTTCAAACTGTTAATATGCTGTATATAGTTTTAAAAATGCAATTCATCTTGTTTAATTCAGAAGTCCTAAAAATTCATGAAGTAAGAATCCTTTTCAAATACAGATTTTTCATTAAATGAGTATTTCTGAGTTCAGTGCAGATGGCAGCCATGTTATTAAAAAAAATTGTAATACTTGTGCCTCTTTTGCCAAAAAAGCAACAAAGCATTAAGTGAAATATCTTGAACTTGCAAAACCTATAGCATGCCTCATATCAATATAGAGCAACCATTTCATTAATTTACAAGTAGTAGACTCATAGGCTATGTCTACACTTTTTAATTTAAGTCGACCTAGCATGTCCACACTCAAAAATTAAGTTGACTTAAAGGGGACCTTGCCAAATCGACTTAGAGCGTCCACACTGGACGCCTAAGTCAACTTGTAGGGGCTAGGTGGACCTGGGATTGGTCCACGGTGGTGGGGAGGCACCCTTTGCCAAGTGCTCAGGGGCTCAGCATTTGCCCCATTGTACCTGGGTACAATGGGGGCTGAGCCAGACAGGGACACTGGCAGGCATAAGAGCAGGGTGGGCAGGGCTCTGTCCTGCCCTGTTGGGGGGGACATGCCAGGCTCTGCCTGTGCCAGCCACCCTGGCAGGGAGGGCAGTGGGGGATCCCTGAAGACCTTTAGTTGACTTAAAGTCGACTTAGGGCTACTCTGCATCCACGCTGGCTAAGTCGACTTAATAAAGTCGACTTAGCCAGCAAAGTCGATTTAAAATGAGGTTTAATAAAGTCGACTTTAATTTTCCTTAAGCAAGCTTAAGTCAATTTAATTTGTAAGTGTAGACGCACCCATAGACTCTATGGTCAGAAGGGACCAATATGATCATCTAGTCTGACCTCCCGCACAATGCAGACTACAAAACCTTACCCACCCACTCCTGTAATGAAACTCTAGCCTATGACTGAGTTATTAAAGTCCTCAAATCATGATTTAAAGACTTTAAAATACAGACAATCAACCAGCAAGTGAGAGCCATGCCCAGTGCTACAGAGGAAGGCAAAAAAAAAACCCAGCGCCCAAGCCAATGTGCCCTGGGGGAAAATTCCTTCCCAACCCCAAATATGGCAATCAGTTAAACCTTGAGCATATGGGCAAGTCACAACAGCCAGTCAAGAAAAAATTCTCTGTAATAACTCAGAATCTACCCCATCTAATGCCCCTTCCCAGGTCACTGGCATATCTATCACCAGTAGTAAAAAATGGACAATTGCCAAACTAAACCGTCCCATCATATCATCTCCTCCATAAATTTATCAAGCTCAGTTTTGAAGACAACTATGGTTTTTGCCCCCACAGCTCCCCTTGGTAGACTGTTCCAGAACTTTACTCCTGTGATGGTTAGAAATCTGCATCTTATTTCAAGCCTAAATTTCCTGATGGACAGTTTGTATCCATTTGTTCTTGTGTCCACATTGGTGCTGTATTCAAATAATTCCTCTCCCTCCCTGGTATTTATCCCTCTGATGTATTTATAGAGAGCAATCATATCTCCCCTCAGCCCTCTTTTGGTTAGGCTAAACATGCCAAGTTCTTTAAGTCGACTCGCATAGGGAAGGTTTTCCATTCAGTGAATCATCCTTGTAGCCCTTCTTTGCACCTGTTCCAGTTTGACTTCATCTTTCTTAAACATGGGGGACCAGAACTACATGCAATATTTCAGATGAAGTCTTACCAGCACCTTGTATAATGGTACTAGTGCCTTCCTATCTCTCCTGAAAATACCCCTTCTGATGCACCCCAGGACCGCATTAGATTTTTTTCACAGCTGCATTGCATTGGCGACTCATTGTCATCTTGTGATCAACCAGTACTCCCAGGTCCTTCTCCTCCTCTGTCACTTCCAACTGATGCATACCCAACTTATAAGAAAAATTCTTATTAGTCCCTAAATGCATGACCTTGCACTTCCCGTTATTAAATTTTATCCTATTCCTAATAGTCCAGTTTACAAGGTCATCCAGATCTTTCTGTATGATATCCCAATCCTCCTCTGTATTGGCAATACCTCCCAACTTGGTTTCATCTGCAAACTTAATTAGCACATTCCCACTTTTTATGCCGAGGTCAGTAATAAAAAGGTTGAATAAGATTGATCCCAAGACTGATTCTTGAGGAACTCCACTAGTAACCTCCTTCCAGCTAGACAGTTCACCTTGCAGTATGACCTCTGTAGTCTCCCCTTTAACCAGTTCCTTATCCATCTTTCTATTTTCATATTAATCCCCATCTTTTCTAATTTAACTAATAATTCCCTATGTGGAATGGTATCAAATGCCTTGCTCAAATCTAAATAAATTACGTCCACCACATTCCCTTTATCCAAAAAATCTGTTATCTTCTCAAAAAAAGAGATCAGTTTGGTCTGGCATGATCTACCTTTTGTAAAGCCATTTTGTATTGTATCCCAGTGACCATTCACCTCAATATCCTTAAGTACTTTCTCTTTCAAAATTTTCTCCAAGACCTTGCATACTATCGAGGTCAAATTAACAGGCCTTTAGTTATCTGGATCACTTTTACTCCCTTTCTTGAAAATAGGAACTACTGCTATGTCTACACTTGTAATTTTAAGTCAACTTTAACTAAGTCGACTTAACTAAGCTTAAGCAAGCTGCTTAAGTCGACTTAAGGAAACTGTAGTGTAGATGCAGGGTAAATTAAGTCGACTTAAGCAAGCTTAATTTACTTAATTTACCAGTGTAGACGCAGCCTACATTAGCAGGTACAACCCCTGCGTTCACAGATACATTAAAAATTCTTGCTAGTGGGCTGGCAATTTCATGTTGCCAGTTCCTTTAATATTCTTGGATGGAGATTATCCGGACCCCCCTATTTAGTTCCATTAAGCAGCTCAAGCTTGGCTTCTACCTCAGATATGGTAATTTCCACCTCCACGCCCTCATTCCCATTAGCTACCTAACTCTAACCCTCGCCATCACCGTCATTAAAGACAGAGGCAAAGTACTTATTTAGATATTCAGTCACGCCTAGATTATCCTTCATCTCCACCTCATCCTCAGTGTTTAGTGGTCCCACTTCTTCCTTCTTTGTTTTCTTCCTATTTATATGGCTAAAGAACCTTTTACTATTGGTTTTAATTCACTTTGCGAGGTCTACCTCTGCTTGGCTTTTGGCCTTCCTCACTTGATCTCTACATGTTCTGACCTCCAAGAGGTAGCCCTCCTTTCCTATCCCTCCCATCTTCCACTCCTTGTAGGCCTTGTGCTTCCTCTTAATTGCCTGTCTGAGATGTTTACTCATCCAGCTTGGTGTACAACCCTTGCCTATAATTTTTTTCCCCTTCTTTGGAATTAGGCTTCAGATAGTCCCTGCAACTTTGACTTGAAGCGGTTCCAAGCATCCTCAATGGTCACATCCATGAGTTCTTTGGTCCAGTCCACTTCCCTAGCTAATTACCTTAACTTTTTGAAGTTAGCCCTTTTGAAGTCAAAGACTCTGGTCACAGATTTATTTTTGTTTATCCTTCTATTCTATTTGAACTGGCTTAGCTTGTGGTCACTAGAACCTAGGTTGTCCCCTACAACCACTTCCTCTATGAGGTCCTCACTACTGATCAATACCAAATCTAAGATTGTATCTCCTCTCATTGGTTCGGAAATTGTTTGATGGAGAAATTCATCCGTTATCACATCCAAGAAAATCTGGGCCCTTTTATTGCTACTGGCACATGTCCTCCAATCTATATATGGGAAGTTAAAATCTCCCATAAGCACACAGTTCCCAGTAGTTTTTAATTTCTTAAAGACCTTAAAGAGGTCTCTATCCATGTCCAAATCAGATCCCGGTGATCTGTAACACACCCCAAGCACTTTCCCAGGAGAAAATGTAGTAGCTTTCTTCTCCAATGTGATTTTAAGCCAGATAGACTCTGTTTTACTAATTCCATCACTCTGAATTTCTTTTCATTCTATTGCATCATTGATATACAGTGCTACTCCCTGATCTTTACCATTACGTCTGTCTTTCCTAAAGAGCACATAGCCTTCAATACCCATACACGAGTCGTGAGTACTATTCTACCATGTTTCTGTTATCCCTATGATATCTGGTTTCAGTTCCACCACCAGTAGTTCTAGTTCCTCCATTTTATTACCCAGGCTTCTTGAATTAGTATACAAACATTTTAGGTTTTGCTGCTTGGCTTCACTCACATTCCTTACCCAATGTGGCAGTGTTGTACTACTGCCAACATCACCCATCAGACCAGTATTTGCATTTCCCTTCTTTCTAACATCCATACTGCTCCCCACCTCTTTGTCCTTTCCTATTTCATTTTCCTTCCTCTCAATGCTAATATCAGGCATGGAGATTGTCCAGGCATCTCCCAACCATCTCCCTGGACTCCCTAGTTTAAAGCTCTCTTAATCAGTTGAGCTAACCTCCCTCCTAGAAGTCTGTTTCCCTCCCTACTCAGATGAAGTCCATCCCAAGCAAACAGTCTTCTGTCCATGAATGCCTCCCAGTGCCCATACATCCCAAAGCCCTCCTTATAACACCACTGCCTGAGCCATCTGTTGATTGTCAGAATCTTCTCACATCTGTGTTGTCCTCCTCTAGGGACAGGCAGAATCCCACTGAAGTTTACCTGAGCCTCTAGTACCTTGAGAGTCCTCCCCAGCCTGGCATAGTCTCCTTTGATACGTTCCAATGAGAATCTAGCTATATCATTTGTACCCACATGAGGCACAATCAGAGGATTCTTTCCCACTCCCATTACGATCCTCTTCAGCCTTAGATCCGTATCATGTATCTTAGCTCCAGGCAAGCAGCACACCCTTCTATTCTCTGGATCAGCCCTAGCTATAGGCCAGTCTGTCCTTCTCAGCAGGGAATCCCCAATCACATAGACTTGCCTTTTCCTCAAAACAGTGCAATTCTCCAGCTTATCCCCAGTTCTTTCTGGCTGCGAGTCATGACTTCTACAGTTGCTCTTTGCAATCCTCTGCATCTGCTCCTGAATCCTCCCAGGGATCTTATTTATCTCCATTGGCTCATCTCCACTTTGTATAAGACTAGCTGCTCTCCTCTTCTTCCTCACACTCCCACCTTCAGTAACCACCTGCTGTGCTCCTTCTTCATTTGCTAACCAAGCAAACCTGTTTCTGAGCTCTATTTCTCCTTCACTAGCTGGTCTTTTCCTCTGCCGGCTTCTCACAGTCACATGCTTCCACTGGTCACATTCCTCACCCAGCATTCTCCCCTCAGAATTGGTCGCTATTGCTTCCATACTCAGATCTGGGTTTTTTCCTCCAGCCTCCCCATTTATCTATTCCCTCAACTGCTCAAACCCCCTTCTAAACTCAACCAGGGTTTCCACCTGCATCTCTAACCCTTGGATTTTCTCCTCCAACAGCTCTATGAGGCGGCACTTCATACAAACGAAGCTCTTAGAGGTACCCCCTCCAAGATCATGTACATCCCGCCGCTTCCGCAGCCTCTCCTCTTCATTGTCTCTTTCCGTTTGAGTGACTACCACTGCTGCCTCTGTGTCTGCCACAAGTCGTTCCTTCTCCCCATAAAACTCCCACTCAAACTCCCCTCTTCTCAATCCTGTTGCCTGCTCCTGGTGCTGCTGCCTGTTTGAGTGGCTGCCTTTATAGCTCCCTCAGTAGGGAGGCTCAACCCCTAATAGTAAGTCAGATATGTTTCTTTTTTGTCTGCAACACTTGGAGAGGAAGCTTTTAGCTCAGTTAGCAGATTTAACAATAACTTATTCTGAAAACAGTTTAACTTGGAGTCAACCAACATTTTCATGCAAGACTCTACACCGGTCTTTTCACTTAATGTAAACACACACTCAAAATATGGGGACACTGGGTAAAACATTTTAGATCAGTTTCCAGCACGATCGAATACAGGTTTAAGAATGATGTGAAATCATTTATGTGTTGAAAAATTAAACCTTTTACTTAAATATTTAACTTTTCTTGATTAATTACATCAACAAAAAATTAGACAGAAAATAGTTCAGTCTTTACAGAAGGATTTATTATTGTCATTGTCACATATGATTATCGTTTAATAAATGACAGCTGCCACCTGTAGGCTCAGAAATATTTTGTGTAGTTTAATAATCATAATCAAATTCACCTCAGTGTAACACTGTTGAAGCTCAATAAGGCCCATTAAGGATGAATTTGGCCCTTAGGTAGACATACATTTCACTGTATATTTACAGAGAAAAAGTGAGCTCACCATTTGACTGAGAAACATGTTTAAAGCTTTCCTTTAAACAGATATTTATGTTTAGTGTGTGTCAGAGAGAGAGAGCGAGAGCATTCCAAACTACGGTGCAGCAAATAAAATTACAGTATTGTGCATATAACTAATTATAAGAAACAGAGAATATCTTGTATTTGCATTCATTGATAGAGTGCCATAGGAGTAAAGCAAACTATACAGACATCAGACATGTTTGATCACTACTTCAAGGACTATAGACTATAAAAAGATGTCTAACACAGACTTTAACACCCTTGACATTACAACCAGTTACATTCTGTGGGGAGGAGGGGGAGTCTATCTCACATTCCTGTAACTTTGCCCCTTCAGTAGCACCCCCCTTTAGTAACAAAACCCCATTAAAAAAAATGTCAACAGAGTCAAGCTATTCTGGATCAAGTGGGGAATAAGTTCCAAAGTCAAGGGGCCATCATTGAGAATGTCCTGTGGCAGTTGTTCCCTCTCTTTTAAAAACAAAGGCACTCCAGTTCAGGAGCCTTCACTGATTTCTACAATGACAATATAGCACAGAAACAGAGGCGATTTCTCAAGTAAGCAGGTCCCAGGCCATTTGGGCTTTGTTGTCATTATTTTGTGTTATTGGTATTATGGTAATGCTAGTGGACAGGAACCTATAGGATCAAAAATAACTCCTTAAATTCTACCTAGAAACTTCCAGATAACCATTGAAGATAGCAAAGCACTGCCATAATGTCCTCAGAGATACATATCTTGCTTAACAAGTGGGCTGCTGCATTCTGCACTTTGTTCCATTTTTGACACACTGGACGCCTAGGTCGACTTCTAGGGGCTAGGGGGACCTAGAGCAGGTCCACGGGGGCGGGGGGGCACCTGGGTACAATGGGGGCTGAGGGGGACAGGGACCCTGGCAGGGCATGGGGGCAGGGTGAGCAGGGCTCTGCCCTGCCCTGTGGGCGGGGGCATGCCAGGCTCTCCCTGTGTGTGTGTCCCGTCCCCCCCCCCCCGGCAGGGAGGGCAGTGGTGGAGTCCTGGAGTAGCCCTAAGTCGACTTAGGGCTACTCCAGGTCTAAACTGGCTTAAGTCGACTTGAAAAAGTCGACTTAAGCCTTAGGTCGAATTAAAATGAGGTTTAATAAAGTCGACTTAATTTTCATTAAGTCAACTTTATTTTTCTTAACTCGACTTAAGCAACTTGCTTAAGTCGACTTAAGGAATCTGTAGTGTAGACGCAGGGTAAATTAAGTCGACTTAAGCAAGCTTAAGTCGGCTTAATTTACAAGTGTAGACGCAGCCAAAGAGTTGTATGTTTATTCAAGAGGCTGTATACAGGAATGGCTTGGTTTAAGAACTCTAAAAGGGGATCAGGCTGACAGCATCTCTGTGGAATCAGGGGGCACTGAAGCACATCCCCTTGCCTGGGTGGTGGCTTTTTGTACTTTTCTGTACACATTGTCCTTTCATTCATTCATTCATTCATTCATTCATTCATTCATTCATTCATTC
>ML685863.1:4273061-4309931 GCA_007922175.1 Pelusios castaneus | reverse complement strand
TTCATTCATTCATTCATTCATTCATTCATTCATTCATTCATTCATTCATTCATTCATCTTTTGTGATGTTCTTATGTCCTTCACTTTCTCTTAATCAATAATAATAAAATATTTATGTTCTCACCATGATAACTGAAGCAAAACAACATCTGGTAGTAGGAGAGGTGGTGGGAAAGAATATGCCTTTATATAAAATGTGTAAACTTTTGTCTTTGTTCATCTTTATATACAACTATGAACTAACAAACTATTTGCCATGTTGCAAAAAACCCACACTATTTACTATCTGCTGTGGTGCACAGAAACTGAGCTATCACAAAGTTACTCAGCACTATACTGGTCTCTGCCGATTGTAAAAAACAGGCAGGTTGCTGAGGCTAGGCCTCAAACAGTGGTCAAGCAACTCATCAGTCGTCAGGCAACTAGGTCAAACAATTAAGACCAAGATAGGTTTCCAACAGTTAGTTGGATTAACCAAGTTATTAGTCACCTCAAAAAAAGTCTGTGGATTTTGCGGATGCTATGGTGGAAGAAAAAACTTGTTCTTTGTGTCCTGCATAGCAGCCACAGTATAACAACTTTGAAAAACCTGTTGGAAGAACAGTCCTCTCTCTTAGAACTCTTCTGTTCCATCAAGAGTTGAGCATCAAAGTGTGCTGCAATCTTCTATTCTGCAAGAGGTAATGGGCCAAAGATACAAGTAGCATCCACTCAACTCACCTGTAATTCTTATCCAAACACTAGTTCAAGATTGTGGTCAACCATGGCCCTCTTTGAAACTTGAATATATTCAGATGAGTACTCACTAGAATAGCTTTTGAAGTCATTGAGCATGAACAGTCTGGCTGAATCTAACACCATACCAGCAGGGACTCACATAGGAACACTGGGGTTATTTGTGTGCCAAGTGCCATCATTTATCTGGGGTGTCACACACAAGATGGACATGTTGTATTCTACCCATTTTTGGTGAAAGACCTGTGCGGTAGATTCGATATAAACAGCATAGATTCACCACCTCCTCAACAATGTCCTTTCATTCAGACTGTACAAAATAGCCAAATGACACCAACTGCACCAGTAGAGGTCCTGTAGTATTGTTTAAAGAGATTTTGGCAATATGTGCAAAGTTGGGAAACTCATTCTTATTTATATCACAGATGGTGGAAACTTTGTTGACTGAATATGGAAACGCACATCAGTGTGTGCCAATGATTTCAGTCCTTGTCTGCTAATACATCATTCACCAGCAGATTACAGGGAAACCATTGAAAACAAAACTAATTGTTCTTAGGTTATATCTATATTATAATAGTAACTGGAGTAGTAGTGTTTGTAGTAAGGTAATATCTTCTAAGCAGTAAACTCATACGAGTATCAAAAATAAATGATCCCTGTCCCAAAAAAGCTTATGTTCAGTGTATATGGCAAGAAACATAAGGTAGAAACAACAAACACAAGGGAGGATAATAGGACAATAAGACCATTATGATTTATATAGTAAGAAGTAGTCAGGGCCGTCCCGTGGGGGGAGCGGGACCCAGGGCCAACTGGCCTAGGCGGAGCCCCCTGCTGGAGAGGAGTCGGTTAGTTCCACCCATCCAGGGAGCCAGCCTGGGTGGGGAGGCTGAGGCTGCCGGCAGGGAGCCGGGTCCGGCCCCGGAAGCAGGGGCCGCCGGTGGGGGGAGCCGGCTGCAGCTGGGACCCCAGCCTGCTGCGGCCAGTGCCCCAGCCAGGGACCTGAGGCCGCCATCGCCGGTGAAAATGAGTAAAAAATGAGTAGATGGACTTTCATTAAACATTTTCCCCTTTTTCAAACAAGTGTGATAATTCTTATCTTTATTGTTGCTAGTGTCTTCTCACGGGCTCCCTGCCTCATATTCTGTGGTCATATAATTTGTCATCTCTGTCATTCCTGTGATATCACTTGGTTTGGACAAATGCATTGTTTACCACTGAAATTGAAACTTAATTATAGTTATCTATAATTGATACTTTTGAGGCTCTTTAAAAATTGATCCCCTCTCATAATTCAGGCACTGTGATTCATTTTTACTTCTTTCACCCACATTGCTGGTCCTTTTAAAATGCCGTGCCTTATTCATTTACCACATGTGCCCAAAATTCTCTTATGTTACTGGGTTTTTTAATCTCAATACATTTTTATTTTGGAATTTTATTGTTGTTTGCCTAATTTAGTTGAAAGGACATATTTGTTATGTTGTCTGGATTCACTACATACCGAAATGTGTTAATACTTAAAACTGCTTATCAGTAAGTTGCTATTATCAGTAAATAATATTGACTTTGGAAAATAGTCTAGTTAAAAACAATTCTACATATATATAATGTTTTTACATTTATTTTCCCTCTCTCTTCAATGCAAACACCTTTCATTTGAAACTAAAATACTTGAAGCAGATCTTTGACTGATGTAAATTGTTATAGCTCCAATGACTTCAAAGGAGCTATGACATTTACACCACCTGAGGATCTGCCCCTTAGTCCTTACTTCTTAGTCATTCATCTGCTTGTGCCACTTATACCCCACGTGATATTATAATCTCTATTTGTAAACAGAGAATATAACTTCTCTTGGAAATAAGGAGCTGTGGCAAACCGTATCATCTCAAGCTGTCAGTTTGTTGGACTGCATAATCGAAGTGTGGAGTAGTTGGACTAGTTACATGCCTGGAGACATGAAGGAAAAGTTTGTGTACTACAAGAACTGGTGACATTGATTCATTAAGTGTCTCTCTTCCTTTGAGTCAATATTGGCCAAATTTCCCAGCTTTCAGTCAGAGTGCTATGTGCTTGAGATGCTGCCTTTCTGACGAAATCTACAACTGAACACTCAATTATTTGTTATTGGTAAAGTCCTATAAGATTTTTTGAAAGCATATCATAGAGCCATAGAAATGTAGGGCTGGAAAGAACGTGAGAAATCATCAAATCCAGACCGCTGTGCTTTGGCAGGATCAAATAAACATGAACAATCTTTGGCAGGTCTTTCTCCAACTTGTTTTTAAAAGCTTCCAATGTTGGGAACTCCATGACCTCTCTTGGAAGCTTATTACAAAGCTTACTGCGCTTTTAATTAGAAAGATTTTCCTGATATCTAACTTAAATCTCCTTTACTGCAGATTAAACTCATCATTTCTTGCCCTATTTTCAGTGGCTATGGAGAACAAGTAATCACTGTCCTCTTTATAATAGCCTTAACATATTGGAAGACTGTTATCAAGTTCCCCTTCAGTCTTCTTTATTTAGGACTAAACATAACTAGATTTTTTTTTAACCTTTCCTTGTAGGTCAGGTTTTCCAAATGATTTATTGTTTTTGTTGCTCTCTCTGGACTTTTCCCAATTTGTCCTGAAGTTTCCTAAATTGTGATGCCCAGAAGTGGACACAGTACTGCAGCTAGGGCCCCACCAGTGCTGAGTAGAGCAAGACAATTATCTCCTGTGTCTTACATATAATACTCCAGTTAATAGACCCCAGGATCATATTTGCCTTCTTTGCAGTTGAAATACATTAGTAACTCATATGCAGTTTGTAGTCCACTATAAATGCAAAATCCTTTTCAGTAGTATTACTACCTAGCAGTTATTCCAATTTTATAGTTGTGTATTTGATTTTTCCTTTATCAATGAAGTATTTTGCCCTTGCCTTTATTGAATATAATCTACCCAAATTCAAGCTAGATTTCCAATTTGTCAAGATCCTTTTGAATTTTAAACCTGTTCTCCAACTCCAAGGTGCTTGCAATCCCTCTGAACTTGGTTCATTTTCAAATTTTATAAGCATACTCTCCACTCCATTATATATCCAGTTGTTAATGGAAATATTAACTAGTACCGGACCCAAGATTGACCCCTGTAGAATCCCACTAGGTATGCCTTCCCAATTTAACAGCAAACCATTGATAAGTACTCTTTGAGTACTGTCTTTCAACTGGCTGTGCATCCATTTTGTAGTAATTTCAGCTAGACTGTAGTTCCCTAGTTTGCTTATGAGAATGCCATATGGAACAGAGTCAAAAGTTTGCAAGCAGAAAGTTACCTTGATGTTCTCAGTGAATTCCAGCTGAAGTAATATTTGGTGCACCAAACTCCCCTGTTGCACTCCAAAGAATAGGATTACCTCATTTCTTGTCTTGAGCTGTTCTTTAGAGTTGATTTGCATTGCTAAAGAGTTATTTCACTCTATCCCACAGGGAGGGAGGGGGGGAGAAAGAGAGTATATATATACCTCACACATTCACTGGAGGTTGTAAAGTATTTTTGGAGCTGTCTGGATGTATGACAACATGAATGACATCATCTTCGGTCAAATCCTTGGCTTAAGCAATGCTAGTAAAGAGCATTGTAGCCCCTTTCTGCTGTATAAGCCAACTACATATAAATAATGAGGATAGACAAGCCACAATAATGCAAAGAATAATAAAATACCCAGACCTGGTCATAGGAAATGAGATTCAGAATCATTTAGAACCCAGTCCTTGACTGGGTCCATGGACCTTAGGTCAGCAATATTTCTTCAAATCATTGCTCATATCCATTCCCATAGGGGTATGCATGCAGCGCTGTGCATGGTCACTGGAAAGTTTCTTGCCCTGAATGTATTTTGTAGGGTTGGCCTCAGTGCTCCCTGGAGTTCCACACACATGCTGTGGTATATGAGTGCCACTGACCTTATGCCCCCTCAGTTTCTCCTTTCTGCCCTTAGGGGGTCACTGGAACTCTCTTGCTTTGCTTGCGTCATTGCATGTGCCCTTCAACTGTTTTTTCTGAGACAGTTGTGTTGTAAATTAGAGTTGTTAGTTGTTAAGTATTAGTTAGATTAGTTGTTCAGGATTTAGTCTGGAAAGGGACTTGTTTCCTGGAGCCTATGTCTAGGTCTCCAGGTTTCAAGCCCTGTACTGCATGTGGGCTGGCCTAGGGTGTGAGGACTTGGGCCCAAGAGAGGGTTCTTCTGGGGCAGCACCCCTAGTCCCGCAGTCATATTCCTCTTCCTCCCCAACGAGCCAGTGACCCAGGGGAATCTCGTCCCCTTTGGATAACTTCAAATCCCACCAAACGTTGCTAACGAGGATGGCCTCTAACTTGGGCTTGAAGACTGAGGAACTGAGAGAAAGCTAGGACTCCTTCCTCAATGTGCTGGTGGCAGCAGCCCCAACTAGGATGGCCTTTCCAGTGCATGATGGGGTTCAAAAGATTGTGCAGTTACTCTGGCAAACCCCTTCCTCTGTACCCCCAATTTCTAAGGCAGCAGAGAAGAAATATTGTGTGCCTGTTCAGGGATTTGAATACTTGTACAGTCACCCTGCCCAGGCACCCTAGTGGTGGATGCAGTGAACCAAAAGGAGAGACAAGGTCAACCTGCCTCCACCCCAAAAAATAAAGATGCCAGGAGGAGTTATAAACTAAAGAGAACAATTAACCTCTTTATAGGTTGGTGAGATCAACTGGGAAAACCACATCCTTTCATTTCCTAAAGGACCTATATTTTCCTCAGGTTCATGACTCCATTTCAGAGCTGTCAGATAGGAGTGTTTTATTATGGAAATGTGTCGTCTTTGAGGTCCCTCTGATTGGCTATTAGACAAGCGGTGTCAGCTCCACATTCTCCAGTGAGCAATCAGGAATCCACTGAGCATACTCAGTGGTTAAAATATATAATCTACAATCCCATATACAAGTAGAATCCTGGTCTTCACTCTCTGGGTATATAGAGTTGGGCATAATCATTAGGCAACGGCCTCTGAAGGGGACGTTCATCTCTTCGTGATGCTCTTAGGTGTCTGGCTGTATGGCACAACTGGGTCCCTAGATTTGACTGCATTTTTACCATGAAGACTCAAGGAGCCAGGATTTGAACAGCTAAAACAAAAAGCACATCTTCATACTAAAATTTTCAATTGAAAGAGACAAAGGAAGTGAAAAGCAGAAAATACAATAGCAACTGTAACAACAGCTCTTTAAAATAATTATTGATAATGAAAATGGATTTTAAGAGAGTTAAATTTGTGTATGTAGCAATGAAAATATTTTTAATATTGACCATTAGAACTGAGAGGAGAGAACATAATCTCAGAAAACTATAAGTCTCAGAGTAGAGCTTAGAGGTACTCTAATATACAATGGACCTGATTTTCCCTATTCCTAATAAAGATAACATGTAGCGTGCAAGAAGCTCTTTGCCATTCTCTACCCCTCTTGCATGTCCTGTGAAAGAATCAGCAATAATTGCATCTCCTGTAATTACATGAATGCTAGTACTGTTCTCTCCATTTTCCATAGAAGTGCACATCACCACAAGTGGGAGGTGAGATTCAGGTTGTCCTGAATTCATTACCCCAGTGTTCCACTTTCTATTCAATGGGGAACCAGTGTAGAGTTCAGCATTTTCATCCTGAGCCCTATGTGGAACTGATTCTGCTTGTCTGAAATAGTTTCTTTCCTTCCATGACTTCCCATGTTTCACCAGAACCATGATTATCTGCTGAGAATGAGAAGAAAGTTAAAGCAAAGGTATGTTTATAGGCATGAGTGCTACACCTTTTCTCCCTCTCATAAGCAGTAATAAAATGAAATACTTCAGATGAACATTTCAGAAAAAGGTCATATTAGTTATAGTTACAGTAAGACATTTCACTCATCCAAGAGCAGGTGTTTATTTTGCTTTTATTGGCTTACAAGCAGCTGTTCGTTGCTTATGAGGAAGGGGAGAAAAAAAGAAGACTGCTATCTCCTAAAAGTTCTGATTGTATTAACTTTTTTCAATTTTGAAAATCAAACAATCTCTATAAGTAAAGGAATTTAGTGAAGAGTCTATATCTACATATTCTGGGTGTATCTACATTAGTAAATTAAGTCGATTTAAGCAGGCTTAAGACGACTTAATTTATTCTGCGTCCACACTGGCATTTCCTTAAGTCAACTTAAGCTGCTCTTTAAGTCAATTTAAGAAAATTTAAAGTCGACTTTATTAAACCTAGTTTAAAGTCGACTTTAATGCTTAAGTCGACTTCTTAAGTTGACTTAAGCAGTGTGGACACCATAAGTCAACTTAGTCGACTTAGGCCAGGGGGAAAAGGGAGACCCTGCTCCCTTCTCCCCAGGAAGCCGCTAGCGGCTTGTCCTGGGGAGAGCCAGTTCTCTGCGGGAGTATGAAGACCCAAGTGGTCCAGGGAGAAGGGAGTGCAGGGCTCCCTCCTAGCTGGGACCCCACGCGAAGGGAGCCGAGCAGTCTGGGCCAGAAGGGAGCTCCATGCTCCCTGTTCCCCCGGACCACTCCGGGGCTTCATGCCTCCAGGAGAGGGAGCTCTCCCGAGGAGACGCCTTCTTAGCCTGGGGAGCCAAGGCTCTGCCTTCCCCTGGACCTAACTAGTAGACTTAGAGAGTCTAGTATAGACTCTCTAGGTCGACTTAGTAAGGCCAGGTTTAAGTCGACTTAAGAGTCCTGTTTGGACTCTCTAAGTCGACTTAATACAGTCGCCTTAAAGTCGACTTAGTAAAGTCGACCTAAATTTTTCAGTGTAGACATAGCTTCTGTGACCACTTTATTTATAGAGGCATCATTTTCATGACATTACAAAGAGTGGTTTATCATGATGGCGCTCATCTCCTCTCCTTTTGCAGAGGGGGAACTGAGGCACAGAGCGGTTAAACAACTTCCCCATGATTATACAGGAAGTCTGTGTCATGCTCTGCATTGATCTCAGTTGTCCCATGTCTCTGTCCAACGCTCCAACCACTGGGCCATCCTTCTTCTTTAATGCATTTTGAAATTTCTATGGCTCTGATTCTGCAGACACATGCTTAAAGATTTGCTGGATTGGGCCTATACCAGGATATCTTCTAACACAAATACCAAAAGTTGAAGATGGAGATTTTGAGATGGAGGTTGTAGATGGAGATTTTCCAGTGGTCCTAGAAATTATTGAATAAACTCACACTCATAACTACTTATTAATTTAATTATCAATGGGCAGAACTACCCAAGAGATTATTCCTGTCCTAAATTTACAGCTACTATTAAAGTTAAATTATAAACTGTATACAACTGGAATAAAGCTGCTAAAAATTTTAAAATCCCACTACTGAAACTCAAGCTAATTCAATAAGTTGAAAATGACAGATAATTTAAAATAGCAGCAAAATCCGTACTGAACAGTCATTCAATTGCCAAAGAAGATGATCATCCAGAAGATGATCTTTCCTTAAATTGAAGCAGAAGTGTATTTTAAGGCCAAAGGCTGTTGTTATAAGGGTTTCACTCTAATGTAAAAAGGTACTACAGAAGTTTCAAATAATCTAGTCCATTTATTTCAGAAGATATGGTATCATTGGAAAACATATAGGGTATTAACAGGGGATATCTTCTTTTAGTATTCTTGGGTCCATGATTCCAAACAAATTCCCATCATTCACGTTTTTTGAACTGTTGGACCATCCATATAGGGTGTCTTGTGTACCCTTTTTAAGTTTCATAGGTTGCATCCTAAATTCCAAAATTAGTTTCTTTCTGACGTCTGTCAATAAAGAAGCTTCCCAGGATTTGATAGCACTTCAGTTGTAATGGTCTGGTTTGCAATGATGCTGTCCAGCATTTTTTTCTGAATCTTTTCCCTGGAAGCCTACTCTGCAACCAGCACTCACATTGGATACTTTTTGCTCATATAACTAGTTTCGTGAACTCAATTCATTGGGACCTATTATTGAACAAACATTAATTGCTTTGAGTAAAGGATGCAGAATTAGGGTCTAAAAAGTAGTTTTTGTCTAATTTTTTTTCTGTGCATGGATCCTATTTTTTGAGTGTTGTCCAGTTGCCCTGATGACCCTTTTGGAGCTTAGTCCTCGTGTTACTCTTACGTTTAGAGAATAGGTGGATGTCTTTGTCATTATTGCATTGTCCTGACTTTGTTTCACCTGATAATCTGGTGTTTCAATAAGGCATCAATTTATTGGTTTTCATGGTCTTGATTGTACAATGAGATTAGATGTCAACATATAGAATCATCAATACCTTGAACATCAAGATATGAATCCCCTAAACAAAGAGCTTATTTCTTTTTCGATTTCATTTATTTCAACATACCAAGTATTCATCTGCTTCCATCCCACAACTCCAGTGGCTCCAGAAAGTGCCCAGATTATAATTGTATTCAATTCTTCATGGATAGGCACAATTACATCAACAGTCTCAGCAAAGCCATGACTTTGTGTATGATTGTGTGTCACCTGATGTCAAAGGTTCTAGAGAGTTTTTAAAACCCTTTCAGGCCCTATTAAAATGAAAGGGACTTGAAATCAGAGTTTTTCATGACAGCAACCAGCTATTGAGGAGCTTCGTTAAGGTCATTCTCTGCCTCTTTGCAGCAGCTGGGTTGTATTTCATAAAGCCCGTTTTGGTCTCACTCTGTCCTTAAGACAAGAATCCCCCATAGCTCTCTGCCTGGAGCTGGAGTCATGCTTCAGGCAGTCCCTCTCTTTTTAAGACAGGAATAACCCAGCTCTTTTCCCTGTATGTGGGTTCTAATTTATATCAGCTGTAGGGCCTTTGCCTGCTTTTACTTCAGATGATCCGTTTTCTCCAATTAATCCTCATGCTTGGAGGGTTCAAGCATGCCAGCCTTCAGCTGGTATCTCCTCTGCTTTTCAAGCTTGTCCCTATTGGCTGGGAGAGAGGTGAGGTTTGCCTCGCACACTCTGCAAGTCTCACCTCACTGTCCTAAACCCTGAAAGAAATAGTATTGGGATTTTCTCCCAAACACCACTTCTTTCCAAAATCACTTCCTCACTTTCAATATCTCCTGTTTCCTCTCTTCCTTCTTGTATATATCAGACCTCCAAAACACTTAAAAAATTATGCCTAGCCCTTACTGTCCTTAAGGGGACCTAATTTCTGAACACACTTATTCTGGCCCAGTTTGTGGCAGCCTCCTTATTTCATTCTAGTAGCTGCTAAGGCAATAGACAGGAAATATATGCTTCTTTAGATGCTTCTAACTACATCTCCCAATGGCTTACTAAGTTTGGTATAGACTGCTATAGCCAGGGCTAAATTTGTAGGGCATCATCACCTGATCATGATTTGGGATATTAGTATACTCATGTAGAAAGACCATGTGGTTGCTTTGAAAATCTCCTACATGGAAAGAAATCAAAGCCTTGCTGCCATAGTGGATATATCTCATATTTAACAGGTTTTGACAAGATCTTAGAGTTGCAGCCTATTCACACCCATAACAGCGGATGATTTTCTTTCAGACAGCCATGGAAACAGCATTCTCTTCCACTGTTTTAGTGTCAAATATATGAAAAGATGAAGAAGTGTCAAATTAAACAAAAAGACTGACTTGTTAGCTGACATTTTTCATTGTGCCTTTTTGATCAGAGTGGATGAAAGATCTAAGGAAACAAAGGGTGAATTTGTTTTCTTTGTTCCATGTCAAGCCTACACATTCTCCCTGACAAGGTTCAGATTTGATATCTCCCATATGACTTCTTCAATTCGGGCTTTTGTGTTACTTCCATATGAAGACCTGAAGAGCTAACTGAAACACGCAGTTAATTTCTAGTTAGCTAGTTTCTAGATACTAACTAACTGACTGGAAATTAACTGTGTTTCTAGAAACATCAAAATAAGAGACAGTTTCTTTGTTCGAGCCCTCTCAGAGAAGGTATTTAAATGTCTTGTGTTTTTCCTAGATGAGAGAATCAGCAAAGATGTGAGTCAATTTCTACAGATATAACTGTCTTGTTGCTAGAGGCAGTTTGTATTGTGAGCTGTTGCCAGTACACACATGTACCACTAACTATTTCTTTGCACATATTTGCCAAGAACTATTAGATTTTCACTTTAGAGAGGAATCAAATTATAAGACTGTTGATTTAAGAAGGTATAATTTCTCTGACATCAATGGGTTTGCACCTGCATATGCTATTAGTGAATTTGGCCCTTGGTATAGCTTGGTTATGAAAACTCTCTGTTCTTGGTTGTGCAGAGTTTCAGTCCATGACTCAGCAATTTTATTATGGTGGGGGTTGGGGGGCAGGGGTGTTGGATCTCTATTGGTCTCTTTGGTTGTCTTAGAGGTGTTTATCCAGGACCAGCACCATGCATGGACCTTTTTACACTCTCCCTGTCTCGCATTATATGTATATCTTTCTAGTTTGTGATAATACAAATATATTCTTAACAGCTTATTGTGAATTTTTTCTGTATTTATATTTTGGTTTTAGAGACATCTTCAGAGAGGGGAAGTATCAGAACTGTATTTGGGTTTGAGAAAATTGCTTACTTTTAATTGCTATTCTCTTACAATGTGTTATAATAGGTCACCAGTCACCTGCCTTCCTTGTGTATTTTGAGGTTTCTGTTACTATTTTTTAATAAACACGTTCTAGAAGTATTTCATTTCCCACTAACCTACAAAAAGGTAGTACTGCAAGGATGGTGTAAGATTACATCTGTGGAAACCAAGCTTATGGGGCTCCCAGAAGCCTGGCTCCATGATGGCGATCTCTTGCAACATACATCTTGAAATAATAGTCATTTCAGGCAAGTGCTCACCTCATGCATACATATCAAGAGAATAAACTTCTAGAAAAGGAAACTTTATTTGGTAGATGTGATTTTAAGCACAGCTATGAGTAATAATTGATACATAAGTTTCACCACCCCAGAAGTAGTGCTAGACATTGTGCCTCAGATATCCACTTGAGTCACATTTCCTCCTATTCTTTGTTCCATTAGAGTAATGAAAGTATTGCCCTGTACCAGCAGCAAATTTTCTCTTGGCTAGTAAGGAGTGTAGGTGGAGCCAAAACTCTGAACTATCCACTTGCTTTGGGATGGTAGTAAGTGAGTACGTAGCACAAGATTATTCTTATGGGTCCACTGCCAACGGGTATAAGAGGAGCATTTATTCCACCTCTTTTTCTTACATTGGGTGTATTAGTTAAATTGAAGAAGGGGAGGGTTAGTACAAGAATTGAAGGGTGAATGAGGAATTAGTTAAAGGGGAAACTACACTGGGTCATGCTGAAAGGCAAACTGCCAGGTTGGGAGAAGGTTACTCAAGGATCAATCTTGTAACCAATCTTATTTAACATTTTCATGAATGACCTTGGCACAAAAAATAGGAGTGTGCTAATCAAAGTGTGGATGACACAAATTTGGGAGGTATTGCCAATACAGAGGAGGACCAGAAAATCATACAAGAAGATTTGGATGACTTTGAAAATTGGAGTAATAGAGATGGGATGAAACTTAGTAGTGCAAAGTGCAAGGTCATGCTCTTACAAGTAACAGTGAGATTTTTTGCTTAATCTGGGGGATTTCAATTGGAAGCAACAGAAGAGGAGAAAGACCTATATGTATTAGTCAATCACAGGATGACTATGAGCTGCCAATATAATGTGTCCATGAAAAAAGATAATGTAATCATAGGATGCATTAGGTGAGTATCCAGTAGAGATAATGAATTATTACCATTGTGCAAGGCATTGGTGAGAACTCATCTGGAACAGTGTGTGCAATTTTGGTCTCCCATTTTTAAGAAAGATTAATTCAAACTGGAATAGATACCAAAAAAAAGGGCTACTTGGATGAATGGAAGAATGGAGAATCTACCTTAGAAGAGATGACTTAAGGAGCTTGGCTGAGGGGAGATATCATTGCTGTCTATGAATGCAACAGAGGAGGGGAGAGAAATTATTTAAATTAAGGCAGAAGATATTGGCACACGAACAAATAGATAAAAACTGATCATCAATAAGTTTAGGCTTGAAATTAGGCAAATGTTTCTAACCATCAGAGGAGTAAAGATCTGGAACAGCTTTCAAGGGCAGTAGTGAGGGCAAAAAAACTAACCTGTTTCAAGATTTGAGCTTGATAAATTTATGAAGGGAATGGTATGATTAGATTGCCTACAATGGCCTATGGCTCATCTGCAACTGCTGCTAGCAAATATCTCCAATGGCCAGAAATGGGATACTGGTTTGGGAAGGCTCTGGGTTACCCAGAGAATTCTTCCCAGTGCTGGTGGGTCTCAAGAGTCTAACTCATTTGGAGTCAAGAGGATTTTTTCCTCAGATCAGATTGGAAGAGACCTTAGAGTTTTGGGTGTCTGACTAATGACTCTTGCCCATATGCTCAGGGTTTAACTGGTCGCCATATTGGAGTCGGGAAAGAATTTTCCTCCAGGGCAGATTGGCAAACGTTCTGGGGATTTTTCGCCTTCCTCTGTAGCATAGGAGCACTGGTTGATTCTCTGTACCTTAAAGCAGGGGTGTCAAACTCATTTGCTATGGCAAGCCAGATTGAATTTAAATGTACTTCAGGTGGGCCATATATACCATAAGTCAAAATACTATGGCACTCTTGCGGCATCACGGAGTGCTGTGTATGTGAAACTGTGCTCCATGAGACACACTCTCTCTCTCAGGGGGAGAATGTGGACTCATGGAGTGCAGTCTCGCATACCCAGCACTGTGTGACGTCGCAAGACCTGACACGCTTGCGATATTGCAGAGTGCTAGGTATGCGAGACCACTCTCTCTCTTTCTCTGTTAGGGAGAGAACGTGGTCCCACGGAGCACAGTTACGGGCCAAATGAAAGAGGTTTATGGGCCACATTCAGCCCGGGAACTGCATGTTTGGCACCCCCACCTTAAAGTCTTTAAATCATGACTTGTGGATTTTAATAACTTAGTCATAGGTTAGAGGTTGCCGGAGGAGACGCGTGAGGTTCTGTGGCCTGCATTGTGCAGGAGGTCATATTGGTGCCTTCTGACCTTAGATTCTCTTGAGTTTTCTAGGGTTTGGTTTTTGTTGTTTTGCCTTTCTGTGTAGCTTGAGGTATATGTCACTTGGTTTGAGCTGGAGAAAATGGTTGAGTCTCTGTAACTTCTAAGTCTTTAAATCAAAATTTGAGTGCTTCAGTAACTCAGCCAGAGCTTATGGGTCTATTACAGGAGTGGATAAATAAGATTCTGTGGCCTGCAACATGCAAGAGTCAGACTATGGGATCATAATGGTCTCTTCTAGCCATAAGGTTTGTGAATCTACAAGTTCAAATCACAACCAAACCCCAAATAATGATTTCTTTAAATTATAGCCATAAAAGCATTGAAGCAATTTAAAAGCAAGAATGTCCTGCCTAGAAAGAGTGAAGTCAGCGATGCAGGAAAAGAGAAGCAAAGTTTTGAACATCAAGCAAAGGGGAACCGCCAATTTCTGAAAACATGGCTAACAAAATACCCCTGGCTAAAGTATGACAGTAGAAGAGGAGTAATGTTCTGTGCCCTGTGTCGCAAGCACAATGTGAACTTGGGGGAAAATGTACATAATTTTTGTTCTGGGACTGACATCTTTAGGCTTGAATTTATAAATATACACCAGAGCAGTGAAGCTCATGCCTGGGCTAGTTGCATGGAAGCTGCCAGCAGTGCTACTGGAGACAAAGCTTCTACTGAGCAGATGTTAAAGAACATGAGCAAAGTAACTTTAGGAAGAATAGAAAATATTTTTAGAACATGCCATGCTATTGCCAAGTCTGGTCGTCCCTTCACAGATCTTGACTGGATGTGCAATCTGGATGACATGAAAGGTGTGGACATTGGTCCTATGTTTAGAAACGACAAGTCAGCAAAAACATTTATACATTATATTGCTGAAGTAGAACGAAGAGCCTTGAAACAGAAACTTGAAAAATGTAAGTTCTTCTCTCTCATCAGTGATGGAGTCTCAGACAATGCAATAAAAGAAGCTGCTGTTGTATATGTACGCTTTGCCTATGAAGGAAAAGTCCACTGTCAGATTGTTGGAGTTCAATCAGTTGACCAATCTGATGCTTCGACTGTAAAAAATGCCATTGTGAAAACTTTGCAAATAAATCTTCAGCTCAATCTGTCAAGCCAAGATTGGTCAAGAAAACTAGTTGGCTTTGGGAGTGATGGGGCAGATGTGATGGTAGAAGAAAACAACGGGGTAGCTAAGCTGCTGAAGGAAATTCAGCCTTGTGTGCAGTCTGTACATTGTTTTGCTCATCGACTTGAACTTGCTTATAAGGGAGCACTGAAAAGCATTCAGTTATACACTACTCTAAGTGGTCTCTTGAAAAATATATATTACTTTTATCATAACTCACCTCTAAATAAGAGCAGTCTCAAATCCACTTATGAAACCCTTAAGCTACGCCCAGCAATTCCCTCTCGAATTGGAGGCACTCGATGGCTTCCTCGCTTACAGACAGCTCTCCAGATCCTCCTTAAGGGTTACCCTGCAATTCTCCTACATATGAGTAAGGTGAGTGCTTTAGAAATTGTATTTAAATTGATCAAAAATAAAAAAGCAGCAAACTCATAGCTACTTGCTTTATCATCATTTTCATTGAGATGTATTATTTTTCTTGTTGCATTCCAGATGCAAGGAGACCCAAGCACCTCAAATCACCAAAAAATCAAAAGCTTTCTAAAGCTCCTTCTGAAAACTGAGGTTGTCAAGTTCTCTCACTTCTTGCTGGATATCATTAATGTCCTCAACATTCTATCCCGTGTTACTCAGGATCGTAACTCTTCCATTGCAGATATATTTGCAACCATGCAGTCAACTCTGGAAACACTCCACATGTATACAACAAGGTGGGTGTGTTTTACCATTACACCTAAAGTTTTACCTTGAAATATAAGAAAAGGTTAATATTTGGGTTGTGTTCTCCATTTTTCAGGTCTGGTCCAAAGGAGCGGCTGGTTGAGGCAGTTACACACTTTCATGGTTATCAGCTTGTAGGAAATGGAAATATCTTACCATTACGAACCAAAGTTTTAAGTAATCTACTGAAGAGGCTACATGATTGTTTTTGTGATGCCAGCCAAGATGTTTTGAAAGCTACTACCATTGGAAGTTTTAAACTCTGGCCAGACAAGATCAAACAAGGTACAGAAAACTATGCACTAGCTATCTGAATAAATCCAAACTGTTTGTCTTTTTCTTTGTTATGCAGATGTTTTCTTTCACCTTTGCTACAGAATTTGGTGAAAGGGAGGTATCCATTCTAACTAAGCATTATGAACGAGTATTGGAAGGTGCCAATGTAAAAGTTGGTGTGGTTGACACTGAATGGAGCATGCTGAAATTAGAACTATATAACAGGTAATGAAGATACTGAAATTGTGCAAGTTCATTGCACTAAAAATACTTGAAGTCAATGTGTTTAAAGATTATGGAAAATCTACAGGACCATTATTTTTATTTATTACTATGCCTTTTAGATTTCAGAACATTCGGAACTTAACATGGGATTCAGTGAACTCAGATTACTCGCACAAGTATCCTAACATCCTGATGCTGGTAGATTTGATCCTAACACTGCCTGCAAGTTCAGCTGAGGCAGAGCGTGGCTTCAGTCAAATGAAGCTTACCATGATGCAACTGCACTCTAAAGGAATGTCTAAAAGTGTGACGGATCTCCTGATAATTCAGTTGAATTCTCCAGACATCAAAAAGTTTGACCCACAGAAGGCTATTCATTTGTGGAATTGTGCTTGGCAGAGAAATAGAAGACTACAGACTGGCTACATGATAACTAATGGAAGATTAGATTACTCCTCAGACTCTGATTTTGATAGTCATTATGGTAGTGATTAGAGTTGTGCAAAATACCGAGTTTTCTTTTATGCATGAAATTTTTTGTAACATTCCTTGAAAATTTAACCAAAGCAAAAATTGCATTAATTTCACGAAATCTTAGCATCACAAAGATGGCAGCCATTATATGTTCACTACTGAATCTCCAACATCTGCCCATATACACTTGATATAGGACCAGACCCAGAGATAATACAAAAATATGCTACTCTAGAGAGCTTCATACCATTAATGACTTCTGACTCCTCTCCTCTGTGGGACAGTGTGATGTCTTGTAGTTTCTTCCTTGTCATTTATTATTCATGATTGAACTGTAGCACACTACAACCCAACAGGATTGCCTGTAATTTCAGATTCAAACATGATTTAAAAAGGTGTCTTGAATTAATTGCTTTCTTAAATGATCAAGTGTGGCATACTAATTAACATTCCTGTCAAATGATACTTTTCCCCTGTATCCTGTGAATCTGGAATACATCCTATCCAAAAATTATTCTTTCAGTATTTTTAGAACTGCTATAGAACCATAGAAAATATAGGGCTGGAAGGTACCTCAAAAGGTCATCAATTCCAGCTCACTGCTCTGAGGCAGGATTGAGTAATCCTAGATCATCTCCAACAGATAACCCCTTCTTAAAAACCTCCAATGATGGGGATTCTCGAACCTTCCTGAAAGCCAATTCCAGATCTTAACTACCCTTCTAGTTATAAAGCTTTTCCTAATAACTAATCTAAATCTTCCTTGCTGCAGATTAAGCTCATTACTTCTTGTCCTACTTCCACTGGACATGTAGAACAATGAGTCATAGTCCTCTCTATAACAGCCCTTAAGACATTTGAAGATTATCAGGTCCCCCTCAGTTTTCTTTTGTCATGACTCAACATACCCAGGGTGTTTTTAACCTTTTCTCATAGGTCAGGTTTTCTAAACCTTTTGTCATTTTTGTTGCTTTTCTCTGGGTACCCTCCAATTTGTCCACACTTTTCCTAACTAGATTGATAATTTTTTCTGCTCTGTTTTGGCTGACAAACTAATGGGATCTCATGTTGATTTAACATTTCTCAAACTTCTCCTGCCGAAGACTTTTCTAGAGAGGCGAATTAGAGATATTTATAGATATTTAATTATTGATTGCCTCTGTCAGATGGAAACTCAGGATTGTTTAGAGAAGCTACAGAATTCATTCTTTGGAACTTTCTACTACAATTTCACTTCTATTCAAGGGGAAAGAAAACCAGTATCAGAAACAGCTTCCAGGAAATTGTGTTTCTGCTCTCAAATAATGTCATCCAGTTTGTATCACAAGAAAAATAAAGTGAGAGTCCCTTGTGATATTCCTGCTCATCAAAACTTTTCAGAGGACTAAGACCCAGGCAGTGAGAAACAAGAAAGTGAAACAACTTTGTGGTAAAAGAGAATTTCATGATGTCACTCACTTCTAAATCGAGGAGATCAGCTGTGTGCTCTGGATATAAGACACCTCATTTGCACAAAACTACAGAAGGTATCTCAGTTGTGTATATGCAATATATATACTCCAAATACTTCTAGATTTGAGTAATTGCCAGATTCAATAATATAATAACATAATTATGTAATATAGTTATATAGCCTTTGAATGCATGCTAATAGATGATAGGCTGATCAAGTACAGCTCATTAGTAGGGTTCATAACAAAAAGTTGGCAACTGCAGCAAAGGATGATAGAATACTATTATGAAAGATACACCTTTTATAAGACATAAATTTTCAGACAACCACTGCATTCAACTGGCTAATCATTACTAACTCTATTATTAAGTAACAAAAGACGACATGGTGGTTGTTGTGCCAAGTTCAGTATTTGGTACACAGTGTTGCCAGTTCTCACAATTTTTATCATGAGTTTCATGATATTTAGCATATTTCTTAAATGCTAGCTCCTGGAGCTGTTAAATTCCTAGTGTTAATCTGACCCCTAAAAGCTCAAAACACCAGAAAACAATCAAAAAATCCCCATGAGTTTATAGTTTTTAAATCTCCTTATTTCTAAGTCAAGCTCATGATTTTTTGTGACCTGAATCATGATTTGTGAATGCCAGAGATTGGTAATACTGTGCACATTGCTTTAGGTGGATTGCTGCAAAACACTAAAAGAATGGTGCTTTCTCAACCTAAAACATATTCAGAAATATTTCATTATGGTTATCAGATGATCCTGTGCAAATATTATCTCAAAATTAAATGAAGAAAACTAATTAAATCCTTTTTGTTTTTTAAAATATAATCTTACACTCAGAAGCAGTTTCATCCTTCACAGAATAAAAAAAGAAATACATTAAAATTGGAAAAAGCTATCTAAAAAAAAGTAAACTCTTAAAATCTTTTCTGCATCCTCTCCTTTCCTACTTTGGATATCAGCCTCACCCTATTTCCCTCCTTCCTAGTTCCTAATGACACAGTTTGGTGGGAAAGGGAAAGAAAGGAAATAAATTACACCATGTGTGGAGGTACTGAGAGACTCACACTGGCTTGGAGATTCAGTTCTGAAATCATCAGAAGAGACAGGGCTTTAGCTTACATGAGCAATGTAGTTACATAGGGCTCTGCTTTTTTAGGGACCCTATGCATCCACATCTCAAAAGGCATTCATAGTGCTATTAATAGTGATTAGTTTTCTCTATCTCTGATTCTCTTTTCATCCCAGTTTACATTTCCAAAAACTCTTGATTCAGTTTCTTGAATTTCCTTTTCCCACAATCACATTTTAGTACCATCCATGAAGGGGTGTTACAAAACTCCACTTCACAAAAGAGATACCTACATCTTAGGAACTTGTTGCAGATAGGGAACATTTGCGGTCCTACACATCTTACTTCACAGAGATCCTGTGAGGAGGAGGTGTAGGGAAGATGAGCAAAATAAGTGATGATGTGATGTAAGGGAAAATGGATGGCAGACTCCAGAGCAGGAATGACCAAAGCCAGAAATCAAGATAGGACAAAGTTCTTGATGGGTTATTTAAAATGACTTAAAACAATCTAAATCATGGCTATGCTGGAAAAGATCAACAAACCTGAAATAAGAATTATGATAGTCAAATTTGTCATGATAAAGCACTGGGAAGTTCTATATTTAATTGATTAAAATGTATAAAAATATACTGTATTATCTCAGTCTGATCTGCCTACTGCTTTTCAAAGGGACTGTTGCTTCCCTCCCACCTGCACCCAGTCATGACCCAGTAAAAGTAAGTCTTGGATAGAGTATCTGATTAGCAGATTTATTAAGAAAATGCTGTATATGAAGCTTCCTATTAAGGAGCACTTCATACCACAGGTAATAGTGTGAGTCTTACCAAACGGATGAAGCTTCCTTTTGATCATGTGCCTCTTGTAGCCTTGAGTTTTTCCATCAAACTTATTTTTCTAGGGGGGTAATAAATTCAGATTAAAATCAGCAAACCTGGGATTCTATGTACTTTAGCAAATGGTCCACCAAATGATAATTTTATAAGGTATTTTTTCTTATATGTACCCAGAGTTCTGCCAGAGGTGATATTAGAACACTTATTTATATTTATTATCCTGCAAATATTTTTCTGTTTCCCAGTCTACTGGAATCACTGTTACTGAAATTCATGGTGGCCTATGGGGGAGGGGCTTCACTTCCTTGATTTCTTCCCTTATCTTGTCCTCTGCCAACAGAATTCATACTTCCTACAGGTCGCAACTTATTATACCTCCCCAGCACGCATGCAGACACATGCATGTACACACATGCATGTCCGCGTGCACACACAATTTCCTACTGGCCCCAGGCTACCTCTGCTACTTTAGAATTTATCTACTGTATTGCTGACTTGTTTTCAGGATTGAAGCCCAACAGACAGGCTGTTAGACCTGTTGATTACCATAATCAGATAGAAACTGAAAACTGTCAGGACAGCTCGGCAGTATCCTGTGGTTGGAATAGACACAGGAGCAGGCACAGGCCTTGGCTGGAGAAGGAATAATTTGTCAGAACTACCAGAGAACTGGGAGTATCCCCAACAAGGGGGTAAAAATATGCCTACTGGCTATCCTCAGACTTGTTTTATCAGGGTCTGACTGATTTAAGGCATCTTAAGTAGGGCCAGTGTGTGGATGTTGTCAGCCAGCTGCCACAAATGATTAGCTGCATCATAATCCTACCAATCAACAAGTTACATAAGCTTTATCAGGGAACTTTTGAGGCCAAGATCTGCTTCATGTCCTTGGACCATGACAAATGCTGGTGGAGGCTGTATTCATCTGGAAAAGGAGTTCTTGATACACTTTTTCAGCAAGGAGACATGGAATACTGGATGTATGTTCATCATCTTTGGCAATTGGAGTTTGAAGACCCAGGGACTGATCTGCTGGCTGATCCAAAAGAGGTCAAGGTATCAGTAATCCAATTTTTGTGACGGTCAGGTCATTGTGGAGAGCCGTACTTTATCTCCAACTATAACATAAGAGGTTTCCTGTCAATGAAGAGTGGCATAGCATTTGGAATCCCTTTTGATTGATTCTATATGGGCTTCCAGTTCCTCATATAATAGTGCAAGTGTTTCACAAGGTTGGAGGCTGCAGGTACATGGGAGACTTATAACATAGCTGGGTGGAACTGGGAGTGGAAACCATAGCTGGTGTAAAAAGGACGCTGGTGGATTGATCTGTGATCAGAACTGTTGTATGCAAATTTGGCAAAAAGGAGGAATGAAACCCAGTCATTCTGATGGTAACTGATAAAGCAGGGGAGGTATTGCTTAAGAATTTGGTTTAGTCATCCATTTATCCATCAGTCTGAGGGTGATAAACTGAGGAGACCAGTAGATCAACATCCAGAAGATTCAACAACTCTCACCAGAAATGTGAAATAAGCTGTGATCCTCAATCACATGTAATGTTACACATAAGACCACGGAGTCTGAAGACATGGTTGAAAAGCAGTCATTCTGTTACTTCCGCAATGGGAATTTGAAGGCATGGAATGAAATGAGACATTTTTTAAAGTAGGTTGACAATGCAGTTGTGTGGTCCTGGGAATTTATAAGTTCAATAATAAAATCCTTAGAGATTGATGCCAACAGTTGAAACAGAGTTTGCAGAGGAATCAAAGTTCCATCTGGTATGGTGTTGGGAGTTTCTGTTCAAGTGAGTACATTATAGGAGTTGATGTACAATTCAATAATCAAATACTGTTCTGACAACCAGAAATTTTGATAGACCAGCCTCAACATTTTCCAATGGCTGAAATGACCAGTCAGGCACAAATCATGACTTAGCTGGAATATTATGGTTGACCATTGGATATATAAATTTGGTCTTTACACAAATCTTGTTCTTTACCAAAAATCTGGAGTCAGAAGTTAGGTCCATTCACAAGAATGACAAGGGTATTGTTCACCACCACATTGGCAAAATGGCACAGTTTCAAGATTATGACAGGTTTTGGAGTCCCGTCTTCTTTCTCCTGGTACTTACTCTTCCAAGACAACCATTCCTGGCATCTGGCAGATAAGTCATGATGAAGTCAAAGCTGGAAAAAAAACGGGGCACCAATGGATCAGGTAGGTGTTGATTGAGAGTTTTTGCTGTTCACAATTACTCCAGGTTCTTTTGATCTGTGTATGTCTGGACTGGGAAACTTGCACCTTCCAAGTGATGACACCATTCTTCAAAAGCAGTCTTGATGGCTAGCAGTCACAGATTTCATAGTTTTTCTCCGCATCCATCAATTTCCAGGAATAAAATGCACAAGGTTGAAGTACACACTGGGGCTCTTGGCACTGTGACCATACTGCTCAAATCACATAATTAGAGACATCTGCTTTGACAACAAATGGTTTTGCTGGGTTCTGATGTACCAAGGTGCGTATTGATGTAAACACTTCCTTGAGAGCAGCCAAATAATTAAGATTATCACCTTTGAAAACCCCTGAATGAATCACCAGTAAAAACTGGCAAACCCCAGGAAACACATCATAGTCATTTCTTGGGGCTGCCCAGTTTATGATTATGGATGTTTTTAGGCTCATCCCTGTCTTGTTGAGGGAAATGACATAGCCTAAGAAGTTCACAAAAAGGCAGGTCGTACGTCTCAGATTTCTTGTACTGGCTATTTGCTTGGAGGCCTTCAAGTACTAGGTATGTTGGTTGTGAAGGGCTTGGTTTTCTGAGATGAGAATGTCATCATGAATCTACAGAATCTAATCAGTCCCCTGGAAGTGACCCGTCTAGGGCACCAGGCCCTAAGTAGCCACATGGTTCCACAGGACAGACCCATGGCTTCAAGACTCAGAAACTGGGCCTTCAGCTACCAGCAAACTGTCTCTCTGTGGTTCCCTATAGTGAATCTAGGCTGCTAGATGTATGCATGATAAGATAGTGACATTGAGCAAACTGGAGTGGTTTCTTTCATTAGAGGTCTATATATTTGTCTTGGGTCATCCAGTTGTGAATTGGCAGGACCCTTAGGACTCACAGGGAATTATCTCAGATGACTTAACAGGCTCAGGGATGACTCGTCAGAGTCAAGGTTGACTCATCAAGCTCACAACACTCATCACAAAAATTATGTAAGCCCTTCTGTAGGGGCAAGTTGCAACCTGAAAGGAGGAAGGGGCAGAGAAAGAGAAAACCAGTTCCTAAAACACAGTATTTATGCTATTTAGTATTCAAACAGATTCTTAGTGCACATTGCCACTGACATTTTTCTTTATAAACTACTTTCAGAGAAGATTCTTGATTTTCTGTCTGGAGTGAATAAAGTCAGAACTAGAAAATTTATATAATTATGTGTATTGTGGTGGGGTGTGCTTTGGGGCTTTTTTAAACAAAAAACACAAGAAGTCCAGGCAATAGCTAAGAGAAACGTAAAGATATGGCTATATTCCTATATTTTTCTGATAGTGTTTGATGAAGACATCACTTAGAGGTTATATGAAAACCTAGACTGCCATACTTCTGGAAGAAACATTATCCAAGCAAATATTAATTTTGCCTTTCTGAGCTTAAATCATATGAAGCTCCCTCTATATTTTAAATTTTATTGGATTAACAGTCTTTACACAATAAATCCTAATTTAGTCTGTCTGTGTCTCAAAGTCCAAAACTGAGGAGCTCAACCCATCTGTTTTATTTACCTCAGGAATCTTCATCTTTCATTTTTACAATCTAAATTTTTGCACATAATCTGAATTTTCTATTTATTCAAACAAAAGTACCCCTTGTTATTAAAGACAAATAGGTATAGTAGCTTTTTCTTTGAATCTCCTTAGAAATCCTCTCGGAGTTAGATATTCTACAGTTTCCAAAAGCTGATCTTCATAAAGAATTTTTATTTTGAAATAAGATTAAGTAATTTAACTCTAGCTTTTTCTGAAAATGTATTGTGGCATCTAAAGTTCCACACTCTCATATCTATTTGCTTTCAAAGTAAGCATCTGATGTTTTATAATTTACCTAAGATGGAGAATGTAGGTATTATGAGTCAAAAATAAAGTGTTGGTAGCAATGGTGATATTCATATACAAGACTATTATGGTAGGTAGTGGTTGGCATTTGTGGTGGCTTTACTTCTTCCTAATCAGTGTAGTCTAGTGAGAGATGGATGAGTGAGCATAAAACAGGTGAAGAGATCAATCATGCAAAATAAATGCAATGTATGTTTCTCAAGTTTATCAGGTGGTTATTGAATGGGCTATTGGAGCCATACATGTGGTGTAATTCACAATATGTGCATATTTTATATATAAAAATGTAGGAGTTGTAGCTGCAGAGGATGCCACTGCCTTCTGTGAATTACATGGACAGCACAAGTACTTTTTTGTAATCATAGAAAGTAATTACTAGAAATATAGCTTCTTAAATACCAATAGTCCTATTCAGAAATTGCAAATATGTCTTTTTTGCTATCCATGTTGATATATTTTTATTTTTTTCCTTAGGCTTAATATCAAATAAAATGTTTATTGACATTCTTCTTGACTTGATTACTTTGAACCTTGGAACAAACAACCTTCCCGATGTATGGATGCACCTCACTGTTTCAGATGTAAGTTTTAGCTGCTGTTTTCATTTCTGTAGATCTCATCACTTGAACATTTTGTCGGTTTGGCTGATGAATATGCAGTTGAGGATTATATGTAGTAAATGTGGCCTTATGTTCCCCATAAGGAAGCCAAGAAAGTAATTATTAAAGGGTCTTCCCAGTTATTACTCCCATCAATTCCTTTCTAGGGCTATGTCTACACTTGTAATTTTAAGTCGACTTTAACTAAGTCGACTTAGTGCGTCTACACTTAAAATTAAAGTCAACTTAAAGGGGAACTTACAAAGTCGACCTAGAGCATCCACACTGGATGCCTAGATTGACTTCTAGGGGTTAGGGGGACCTTGGGCAGGTCCACGGTGGCAGGGGGGCACCCCTTGTGTACAATGGGGCAAAGGGGGACAGGGACCCTGGCAGGGCATGTGGGCAGGGTGTGACGCTGTACGGATTTAGGGAACCATTTATATTATTTTCTATTAATATCTCATATATGCTATGATCCATAGGAACTATATCATGTTTGGTATCAATAGAAAGGTAGTAATTTGCTGGGAATGATTATATAGTTCATGTATAGGAATTGTATTTGTACTAGAAGTTAGGAATATGGTTGTTATATCTATACTTTAACTTTTGTGATTCTGTGGAAACACCTGAGACAGGCTGTCTACAACCATTGTGTCCTTAATGTTAAGAAAGCTGCCAGGTACAACGGGCTCAGGGAATAACCTGATGAGCCATTAAGGACACAATGGTTGTAGACAGCTGCAAGCTGCTTAAGTCGACTTAAGGAAACTGTAGTGTAGATGCAGGGTAAATTAAGTCGATTTAAGCAAGCTTAAGTCGACTTAATTTACAAGTGTAGACGCAGCCTAGAAGAGTATGTCTGTGGCTGCAGCAATGAACAAGATTTTAATCTGTATTTTACCACTATATTGATTTATACTTTTCTCATATATATGAGCATCTCAGACATTATTTAATTTATTCTCACAACACCACTATGAGGATAGAAATTATCTCCATTTTCAGAGGGAGAACTGATACACAGAGACATTATGTAACTTGCCCAAGGTTGAAGTGGAAGTCAATGGCAGAGCTGCCAATGGAATCTACATCTCCTAAATCAATCCAGTGCTTAACCAGAAGACCATCCTTACTCTTTGTTCATCTGTAAATCCAAAATATATGAATAAGCAGGCAGAGGTTACATGGTATTAAATATGTTTCTCCAAGATTCTTGAATTTACTGAAGTCATCAATCATAATCTAATTTTTCCAAATAATTTAACATTTAATTCCCCAAATGATTGTTTTATTAACAGCAAGTTAATCTAAAACTATGGGATAATGAAGGTTACCAGATATATCAAATTTGGAGTCTTCTAGGAAAAGGCTTACTCTCTGAGAATGACATTCACTTACAATGAAAGAAGGTTCACATTAAGACTTTAATAGGGACTTAAGTGGTGCTGAAACTTTGCATGGGCTTCTGCAGATGGATGTATTTCATTCAGGACGTGATCAACCCTATAAGGTTCTGAGTAACAGCAGCTCCCATTGACTTAAATTGGATTGGCAGGTGCTGAGTACCTCTTGCAAGCAGGCCATACATCTCTAACTTTTTCATAGTGAAGCAGTTAAATAGAAAGAATGTGACTCAGATGTTCAGTTTACTGTTAGCATTGACATGCATGCAGGTTGAATGGAGGATTGCACACCTCACTTATATAAAATGTTCTATTTATGCATCCTGAAACACATTATTTAAGTATCTTTCGTCCTTACTGGTGTTAGATTTCCCAAACCAGGCTTTCATTAAAGTGCACCTGTAGGCTTTGCTGTTGTTCTCTAAGAAGAAATAGGAAAAACCTCTGCCCATTACGTAGCTTTGAAAGCTCCCTGCTAGAGATCTCCGTGGTTACTTGAACTGGAAGATGATGCTATAAAGCTACAAATCCAGTATCTTAGAATTTAGGAGAAGGAACTCCCTCTTTGCCTTGCACATGGTGGACACTGCTAAAAATAGGTAATAATTGACTGGTCTGTGGATATGAACAGAACCAAGGATCCACCTATTCCTCCCCACCCATCATCTTAGAGGTGAGTACAAAGTGCATAACTTTCCTCTGGCTGAGGGATGCAAGGCTTAGGGATGCCTAAAATGATGGCGCAGGGCTCTGAGGGATTATTTTACTCATCTGTGCAGCCACATTAAGACAAGGCACAATCTGATGCTGGGTGTGTAAAAATGGAGAATAAGAGTTTGATGGATATCTTCTCAGTTAAGAAAATTCCTTCCGTATAATTATATAAAATTGTATTGAATTTTAATTATGTAAGAAATGTAAACTAACACAAATGTAGTTTAAACTATTTTAATTTTATTTTTATAGTTACAAAATCTAGCATCTACATTAACAGTGAACTCAGAGCTCATTGATTGGCGGAGATTTTTATTAACAGCAGCACAACCATGGCCAGTTCCTACTCTGATACAGCTCCTTAAAACCCTGCACAGCTTTAAGACTATTGATGAAGCTGGATCAGGCTTTGTTACAGAGGAATACTATAATCAGGTTATAATTGTTTCTTCCTTTGAATAATCTTTTTTATTTTTTAATTATAAGGTATAGTATTACTTTGGTTTTATAAACTCGGTCTGAATTTTAATAGTTTTGGTATATGTGGGATTTTTAAATTTTATTTATTTATATTTTTTGTTAAACTTGTCTTATGCATAGAAACTTTGCAGGATTGAATCCAAAATTTGCAAATCCTGTCCATAAGTTTTCTTTGATAATAAGAATCAAGTTAATTAGGTGGACTCTATACATTCATTTATCTCTTTCCTCAGAAACTAATTTCAAATGAAAACCCACCCAGTTCTAGAGACTAAGAAAATGACAAACTGTTATTTTGGTCTTTGTTATTTGTACTAATAATTTATCCAGGACCATAGCTATAGGAAAAACAATGTTTGCCTCCAAGTAAAATAGGTGCACTGACTTTTTTTTGTTTGTTTTTGACAGCTCTACTTTGGTTGTAAAATATCTGTAAATTTATTTTTACTTAGTTAAATAAAAAAAAATTTGCAAATGAAGATTATTTTCATTCTGCAGCTGGTGGCAAATTACAGGATTCCTTGATACAAATACATAAAAGCATTATAATTTGGATCTTCATTTTGCATAATTCAGCAAAGTTTTGAAGGAGGGAGATTTCATTAAATGATTTTATATACACAAAATGTTATCTTTTTGTTGTAGTAAAAGTCTATGGATTTTTTTATTTTCATTAGCATTTAATTTAGTTCTACTTCTAAAGCATAACAAGACATGTTTTAGACCAGCCCCAACTAGTAATAATCCATACCCAAAGCTCTCCTACACACAAGGACCCTAGAGTTCTGACACTGGTGATTTCTTTGATGACAGTAACAGAATTTTGAGGAAGGCAGCAGCTGCCTTTCATAGGCATCTCTACTGCTCCTCTTGCCAAACTTAAATATCGGAAATAAAATTCCAGAAGCCCGTGATTGTCAGAATTTCTTTCTCCAAAGTATTACTCAGGCAACTACCTTCCAGGAGAAAGTATCCCAAGAAATTTGAAAAGAAATTCAAACCCTGCCAAAGCTGGAAAAACCGCAAAAAGTTGTAGCTATAGATGTCCACCCACCTCCACATTATTGTGGTATTTTTCACTGAGGTGCTAGAGATTAAAAATATACCAACAGCTCCAAAGTCAACAGAATGTTAATGTGGCATTTTTAACACAGGATGCTAGTTTGAACATCCTTTTAACTCAACATCTGATATGAATGCTATGAAGTCTGAACATTCTAGCAGTTGCTCTGCAGCCATATCTGCTATGAACTAGTAAAACAAAACTAACTTTACTGATGTAAGAAGGTATTCTTTACAAAACATAAGACTGTTAGAATTTAGTTTTAAAATATAGCGGTCTCATGTTTTCCTTTCCTATCCATCAAGTACTTTGTTGCATGATAATCGGTGAGTGAGAGTGATCTTTGAAAGGTTTTTCTTAATGCTTTGAGAAATGTACCTCCATTAATTGTCAGTTCTATAAAATTTCCTTAAAGACGTAAAGAGGTGTTATTGCAGCCCTAGATTCCATCTGGTTCACTTTTCTATTGCAGAGAAGATAGCACAGACCAATAGCTATTCATCAGTAAATACTACTGCTGTATATAGGCTTAGAAATATTACAGCCCAAATCAGCTGGTATGCAGGGCCGGATCAATGCAGGAGTTATAGGGGATGCAGCCCCGGGCCCTGGCCTAAAGGGGGACCTTAGGGTGCAGCCCCTAAAGCCACTGCTGATCCGGCCCTGCCAGCACAGTGCTTGTGGGGCTGGGGCCCTCGCACTGGGGAGGTGGACTGTTGCTGGGGGGTGTCAGGCTCTGGGGAAGCAGCAGTCCACAGCCCTCCCACCCCACCCCACTCCACCCCTGGGGGCTGGATGGTCTGCCATTGGGGTTGGGCAGGCCGGCATATTTCTGCTGCGCTCTGGGGGTGGGGCTGCCCTGCATGCTAGTCGGCCCCGCCCCTAACTCTGGAGCACAACAGCCACATGCTGGCTGGCCCCGCCCCTAGGAACAGAGCAGCTGGTTGGGAGGAGGGAGTGCTGTGACCGGCTGCAGCTGCTGGCTACAGAACCATATATGTATATTGAAATTTGTGTAATTTTAAAACACAATGTGCATTCACATAGGGGGAAAATGTAACCAGGAATTTTTTAGACTTGTGAAAACTAACACAGAACTCTCCTGACAAAGTTTGAAATTAGTAGGCAGAATTCTGCTCTCAGTTACACCTCATTCAAATCAGTGGGATTGTAAGGGGAAACTGCATTGAAATGAGTTGGATTGTATGGGAAAACGGATGTCAGAATTTCTCGCTGCATTTAAAACTACCTCATGACAAACTTACTATCTTTTTCTTGGTTGCTTATGGTTATTTAGTCACTCTTATACTTTTACACTTTTAACTCTTTGATGTAGAATTACTGACTCATCATGTGAAGAACAGAATGCACCATAATGAGTCAGTAGTCATAGTCCGGAAAATAAGAGAAGAGCAATAACCCTGAGTTAATAAAAGAGCTGTTTAGCCATGTAAAATTTGTTATCTGTAAAGAAAACCCACTGAACTCTCTTAAGGAGGACTTGCAAACCTAACATGAAAATCCATTTAATCTCTAAATTATCTGCTGAATTCTCCCTACTAACATGTCTAAAGAAGGCATTCAGTACAGAAACATATTTTAACAACTTTTCACTAATTATTTTTCTCTCTGAAATTCTGTTGGCACTTCCTTTGTTTGTTTGTTTGTTTAAAAACAGTTTTTAATACTATATATTAAATCTCCCTTTTGCAAAAATGGAGATTGAAATGTTTTTACTCAAATGCAGAGAATGTTGTGCATGGTAGAAAATTTAACAATCCACCTAAACAGAGAGAAAAGAACATTAAGAAGTTTTAATAAAAACCCAATTCCAATACGATTTGAACTCAATGGATACATCGATAGGCTTTTGTCAACATTTCTAAAAATTTACAGATATTATCTAATCAGCATGAAAATGCCCATATTATTGCATTAATCCAATGAGAAATATATTGAAAATATTATTTTAATTGAAAATAAAGTTTATAAAAAATTTCAAACAATGTTCATTCTCTATTTCATACTCAGAATGTCATTTACTCCATATTTTGTTATTCCAAGAAGCAAATAATGAAAAAATAAACCTCAGGGAAATAAAAACAAATATATTCCTACATTATATCTGTATGTACACATATTTTTCCATAAGTAGGCTACTGACGAAAATGAAATTTAAAATGATATCACTTGGAAATTTTGCCTAAATAAAAGGAGTAAGATTTGGTCCATAATGACTAGGGACTAAATTGTGATCTGTTCTGCATTTCACTGCAGGAGAGGAATGGTGAATAAGGTGTCCACTTATTCCTTGCACCTGCTAACCTCTTTAGGCCTCTATGAGGCTCCTGTATATGGACTGGGAGCGAGGCAGGAATGGGAAGCCTTACCTCTATCTTGCAGCATCCCAGCCAGCACAGCTGTATGGGTGCACCAGAAGGGTGTACAGTGCATCAGCTATAGAGCTAGCAAAGGGTACACCTTATTTGTGGAAGGGGGAAACCAGGGGGCAGATTACAATTCTGCCTCACAAGCAGCTTCCTACTTTGCTCCTGGGGTAGTGCAACTATATGCAGAGGCATTTAGCAAATCCACAGTTGACCCTTACATGTATGCAAAAATAATAAATTTTCAGTGCTTGGTATTTTCAGGGGAATCACTAGCTATAAATTCATTCTTATAGAGATAGCAGCAATAGGAGGTTTGAGCTGCTACCATAATATTCAGTATTTATTTGTTCATGCAAAGTATCCAAGTATTTAATTACATTAATCATAGTACGCTGTTACTTACAGCAACAAATTCTGAATTGAATTAATGCAAAGGCAGATTTTATACTTTCACCTAGCTCTTCCAATGATTTTTAGAACTGAACAGTCACTTTTTTTTAATGGGATGAAAATCACTTTTTTTCTTTTAGGTTGGTTTATGGTTTGAAGGCACTGAAGAACTAAAAATTCCAGAAAATCCTATAGACCCTTTGCCTTTTAATAGACTGGAACATCTTATAATGGTAACTGTTGAAAACTGTAAAGAATGTAATGTGTCACTAGCCATTTTGAACACAATGGTCCTTTTTTTTCAGTTTGGACGACCTCTTCTTTCTCTATGCTATTGCCTACTTATTTTACCTAGCCGTTATTTCTTCCCAGAAAACTATAAAAGAAGATCTTCAGTACAGTTGTTATTAATGATCACAGATATTACTGATGAGTTACCTGCGAAAAACATTTGAGTCTAAAGCTAATATTGAGCTAATGATTGGCTAAGAATTGTGCACACAGTTAACCTGTACAGTAACATCCTATTATTTTGTGGCCTCTCCCAAACACTCTGGCACCTTGTTTGTCTACCCACTTTTGCTCAGTCTTGTCTTTTATATTGTAAACCCTTTGGGGCAGGGACTGTCATTACTATATGTTTGTACAGTGTGTAGCACAATAAGGCTCTAACCTGGCTGAAGCCACTAGGCAATAACTAAGTACAAGTATTACATAATAATAATAGAATAAGGGAACTGACCTGAATCCCAGTGGCTCTCTGAATCTGGGTTGGGTTTTTGGGGGTTTTTTTTGGTGGAGAGGTGGGGGTGGCTGCCATCTTGTGTGCCAGAATCTAAGCTTTCATTTATTAAAAATGAAGTCCAAGGTTAAAAAAATTGGATGTCTGCAGACAGCCTAAAACAGTAGCCCTGAGAGGAAAAAAAATCCCATTTATTTCAGTGCTTTGTTAATTCCTAAACTTAATTATCGTAATTTATTGCAAAGGCCTCAGACATTGCTGACACCTCAGTATCCCCTCTTTTCTGTGTATGGCACACTACAATTTAGTCCCCTGAGTACTGAAATGCTTTAGTTTAATCCAAGTTATTGAACTTAATATGGCAGCAGGGAGGAAGTAGATGAAATGTAATGGCCTGGGAGATACAGGCATGATGGTTCCTTTTGACTTTAAACTCTATGAAACTATGAAATATAACAATTAATTGTTTCACTATTGATTACAGCGTGCACACAAAGAGATAGGCATTTCTGTAGACTATACAGTGAATACTGTCTCATTTTGGTGTCAGAACTGGGCAGCTCTTGATTGGAAGGCTGTTCCTGCTTTTTCCAATATAACTCCTACTCCAGGATATTGTTTTCAATAGAGTTTGACAATTCATTATTGACAAAGGTGGCTGTGCAACACATTCTTGGTGCACAGCATAAAAATGATAACGAGCACAATTTTGGGAAGCAAAAGTTTTGAGTTTTCAGTAAATAGCATTATTTTAAAAAAAGGAAAAAAGCATACTTATAATAAAAAGGAAAATCCTGAGAACTGAAAGAGAAATCTTGCACACATTAATTTTAAATTATAGTGTATAGAGAGAGGGACACTGTATATATAAAGAAGAGGTAAAATGTCATAGACTTTTTGTGAGATTTTTATGATTTTTACTGGTTCTTTGAGGATTCTGACTCCTGAAAACAAAATATTTTAATGTAGATTTCCTTGATTTTCCCATAGAATCTCAACTCTGTTTATGAAAAAGATATTTCTTTTCAGCAGTCACTACCTTGTATATACATTTAATCTTGTTTTCTACAGCCTTTTGATTAAATTGGCCAAATATCCTTTGCAGGAATTAATTTAAACATTTTTCCTTTTCTAGTTTTTCTTTATTTTATTTGCTGATGCCAGAAAAGATCCTCTACAACTTGACTACATTAAGATGCTTCTTTATTTTGCTTCCCATCCTGATGCCGTTGAGGGAGTCTACCGAGCGCTTAGTATTGCTACTGGAACATACATCCATAGAGGAAAAGAGGTTACTCCTCCAAATGTGGTAAAATGTGATTATTTGAATCAGTAAATAGAGCTAGAATGGTGTTGTCAAGTTATAACTTCTGGTCTGATAACTTAGGGCAGATTCTGATAACCTTACTCATGTTGAATAGCAACTTTCTTCAGAAATAGCACCACTGACTGTACAATACCAGCTTCAGTAGAAATACTCAAAATAACGTGCAACTTAATATGGTAAAGATATGAAGATCTATTCCTTAAGCAATAACAAGATTGAAGGATATTTCCAGGTACTTAACATCTAGTACAGGTGAACTGAGGGCATCCTTTGATCTAACCCAGTGTTTCTCAACCTTTAATGGCCTGGGGAACACCTAAAGGTATTAATTACTTTATGTGGAACACCTGATGAAAACATTCTCAAAAAAACATTTTCGAAAACGTTCTCTTGCTAACAGTGGTGGGAGATTTAAAATGCCCCAGCCACAGCAAAGCTTCCAGGCAAAATTGCTACTTCTCCCTCCCCACTCAGCTACCCCCAGGGACAGGTCAGGGTGGGTCACAGAACACCTGCACTATGTCTGCAGAGCATCAGTCTTCCTTGCCATGCTGGTTGACAAACACTGGTCTAACTACACTAAAGCCAGCTAGCTATTAATCCTTAGTAAATACACTGCACCTTGGTTGCTACTGTTGCTATTGTAAACTAAGAAAAAAAAATCAAATACCATTCCATTCTTATTAACTTTCTATTCTGGTATGTTTCTTTGGGTTCTTAAGTTTATTTTTATATAATTTTCAAATATTTCAATTCACCTGTTAGTCAGATGGATTAGTAGCATAGGCTGCGTCTACACTGGTAAATTAAGTCGACTTAAGCTTGCGTAAGTCGACTTAATTTACCCTGCGTCTACACTACAGTTTTCTTAAGTCAACTTAAGCAGCTTGCTTAAGTCGTCTTAAAGAAAATAAACTCGACTTAATTAAAATTAAGTCGACTTTATAAAACCTGCTTTGAGTAGACCTAAGGCTTAAGTCAACTCCCTAGAGTCGACTTAAGCCAGTGTAGACGTGGGGTAGCCCTAAGATGACTTAGGGCTACCCCAGGGCTACACCAATGCCCTCCCTGCCCGGGGGGGCACAGGAGGAGCCTGGCATGCCCCCCCACAGGGCAGGGCAGAGCCCTGCCCACCCTGCCCCTATGCCCTGCCAGGGTCCCTGTCCCCCTTTGCCCCATTGTACCTAGGTACAATGGGGCTAAGGCTGAACCCCCTGGCATTGGGCAAGGGGTGCCCCCCCTGCCCCTGTGGGCCTGCCCTAGGTCCCCCTAGCCCCACAAAGTCGACCTAGAGCATCCAGCGTGGACGCTCTAGGTCAACTTTGTAAGTTCCCCTTTAAGTCGACTTTAATTTTCAGTGTGGACACACTAAGTCTACTTAAATACACAAGTGTTGAAATAGCCATAGTGCTGTAAGTGCAGTAATTTATTGCAAGGTTCAACCTGAAAGTTCAAGACCATTATGTTTATATTGATATATGAAATGAACTCAACATTTTGAACTAAGTTCATGTATTAATAAAAGGAAAGAAGACAGTTAAAATGGTTAATAGATCATATATAGGACAAATGATTACAAAGTTCTTATATAAGGTTTGTAGCAGTGATGGAATAGACTGCTGGCTTGCAAAACTCTCTCTGGTAACTTCCAAAAAATTGGAAGTCCTCAGTCCACAGTTCAAAATGCTCCTTTTAGTTGTAAACCCAGATTCCAGAGAATTAGAGCAAGAAAGAGGCAAAATGGAGATCTTCCAACTGCAATTTATATTCTCTGCCATGTGCATGGAAATTTACTGTTCAAAACGAACCCTACTGCCCAAGATGGAATCCAGGGGCAGATGTCCTTACATGGTTTGCTGCATTGCAGGGGGTGACCACCGGTTCCTTGCTGTCCAAGGCATCCATGGGAGGAGCTATCAGGACAGGATGAGTGTTTTTCAAAAGTCCATTTTGAGAGTGGAGTAATCTTGATAGGTCATCAACACATAGCAGTATAGCTATGATGCAAGTCAATCTGAGGGGATGTCACCAAAGAATACAACACATGCTTTAAATCAGGGTAGGCAACCCACAGCATGCATGCCGACAGTGGCATGTGAGCCCATTTGGAGTGGCACGCAGTGCCCTCTGCAGCACCCCCAAAATTGCTGCTCCTGCCACCAAAAGCCACTTCAGGCGGCTTCTTACAGGGGTGGCTGGGTCGTAGGGTGGTCCCCAGGCACACTGTGGAAAGAAGCTGCCTGGAGCAGCTCCTCTCCACACAATACCATCACAAAGGAGCCACTCCAAGTGGCATCTTTCTGCGGCATGCCTGGGGACTTCTGCCCCAGACTCCACCAAAAGGAGCCTCTCCAGGTGACTTCTTTAAGCCGCCCCCCGCCCAACCCCCGCAATGAAACTCCAGCAGTGGCTGCCACTTTTTTCAGTAGAGGGAGCCACCAGCACTGGCTGAGGGTTGGGGAGGAGAGGCTGGTACTGGGGTTGACTTAAGTTGCCAATCCCTACTTTAGGTACAAATACATAGGCAATATCCATAACTTCATATACAAAGATGATGTGTCATATACATAGGATAATCATACTTAGCAAATCATAACTTATTCATTAACACCTTCCATGACATACTTGGTATAAGATTCATGGAAAATGTATAACAGTTGTAACAACAGTGATATAAATGGTCATCTTTACTCAGACAGCATCACAACATCTATAATTTATTAGCAGCGGTAAATATTAAGAAGCGTGAACTGGTGAAATGCTCTTCCATTTGTCCCTGATCTCCGTGCGGCCAAAATGTCACCCGATATGTTCAGCAGCAGCCATGAGGCATGGAATAAAAAATACATTATGCGCTATTATTGTAGTAGAGAACTGTATATTTAAGTTAATCAAAAGGTCTTATCAGAGAATTTTGAAGTTCTTAGTTTGTTTTTACATAACTTTTAAAAAACAAGACCAATTATAAATAATGTTGCTTGGATATTTGTGTCTAATTTGGAAACAGTTTATAAAGAGAAGTTAAAGTTATGATTTAAACACATGAGCTGGAATATGTATGAACCCAATAATGATAGCTGCAGTGAAATACTTCTTTTAGTCTATCAACAAGTAAAGTATATCTGCATTGAAAGATGGATTCACATCTTTAGTGTTTATTTGCTAAAGGATTAGGTCAACTGTTAGACTTTAATGAGCTAATTTTTCAATTATTTTCCCCCTTTCCACTAAAATGAGTAAAATTAAAACTAAAAAATTAAGTTGTAATGCCAATTAAAAGGCAAGAAAGTTCAGAGATTTGAGAAATAATTTACTCTGAAAAAGAAATCAGACACACTCTATTTTACTAGACATTACAAACATGTCAAGCTCTACAATAACTAGTTGCCATATATAGTAAATTTAAGAGATGCAGCTTTTCTCCAGACATGTCTCCTGTGTTTAGACAGAGCATACTTTCATCTCCTTTGTTTTATACTGTCAAATTCCAAAGGGGTAGCCGTGTTAGTCTATTGTAGAAAGACAACAGAGTCCTGTGGCACTTTTAAAGACTAACAGATTTATTTATCGCATGAGCTTTCGTGGGAGAAAATCCCACTTCGTCAGACGCTTTGAA
>ML685863.1:4261979-4272661 GCA_007922175.1 Pelusios castaneus | reverse complement strand
AAATCCCACTTCGTCAGACGCTTTGAAGAAGTGGGATTTTCTCCCACGAAAGCTCATGCGATAAATAAATCTGTTAGTCTTTAAAAGTGCCACAGGACTCTGTTGTCTTTGTTTTATACTGACATTTTAGTCAGCAGTTGAGTGTTCCAAAGAGATATTGCTGTGCCATAGTGCAAATGTTGTTACTGAGGGAAGGCTTGAAAAATCCTAATGGTTGCCAGACTCAAACACATTTTGATTTCTTGTGGAAAGGAGTTTCACAGTTGATGATCTTTCAATGAAAACACTCAGCTGCTAAGTCCCAAGAGTTTTGTTGTAGTGTTCTTTTAGAAACAAAACCCCTGCTGACTGAAATAGAGAGAAAGAAAGATAGCTCTGAGATTGTTGGATTCTCTTGAAGGCAAAGACAAAGACCCTGATCTTTCTATATTGGAGAAGGAGCAAGCATAAAGCACATACTATTAATGTGATATACTCTCAGGAATCTCTCTTAATCAGAAAATTGTCTGAATATTGAATTAGTTGGAATTTCTTTACAGCCTTCATGGTTAGCCCAACGTAGAGTGTATTGGGCACTCTGATCCTGTGCTAGCTAAGGCATCAATCACCTCTGAGCCCACAAATCTCCACTCCTGGCCTTTTCCTCTTTGTCCAAGCTCTCCTCTGTTCCTTTGTCTGAGATTGCCCATGAATGTCCCACCACTCCTTTATACCAAACTTGTCAAAAACTGATCTGCTGATCTTTCCTGCTAAACTCTTTCTCATTCAACATTTCCCTGCAAGGGCCTAGTAAGGCTACTCCAACCATAAAGCTAACATAGCCTCCGTGAAATGACTCTATGTCCTGGACTAGGAGACTCCCTTCCTACCTTCATCAGGCCTGGAGAAAGGGCTTCCCCCATAGTCTAAAATTCTGTCATTTGTATTGGTCTAGCAGTTCCTAATGTAAATTAGTGAATAATAAGAAGAACACAATATTAAGAGCATATTAAAGCAAATAGAGTTTACATCTGTATGTATAATTGAGGAAGTCAAGACTATTTTGAAAGCAGCTACTTCCTTCCTTCTGAAAGGAATTATTACTATATCAGGTCTTCGGACAACTTCCACTGATGTCAACTGCAGTTGTGAGCACGCATTACTCTCAGGATCCAGTTACTGATTTTGTTTGTTTATTTGTATGATTTCCATCATGAGAATGGATGTTTGGAAGCAAATCTCCAATGATTCTTAACTATCAAACTGAAACGTATTACTAAGTGCTAGACCACTTACCGCTGAATCATCATATAGAAATGCTTTCTTTCCCCAGTCTCTTTCTCACATTGATATGCTGATAAAGGAGGAATCTTTGGTAGAAAAAGAAGAAATCCCATATTGCACTGATGAAGGAAGAATTTCTATGACAAGTCTACTCAGAGTGTTCAAGCATGAAGGAAGTAAAGCTGTTGACAACCATAGATTCAGTGGTCAGCAGAATGCAGGAAATTATAATAAGGTTGGTTGAAGCTAAAGAAATTGCAATATAAGGCCAACATTTAGATTAAGCACATCATTGTAAATTATTTTAAGAGTGTATTTTACAGTAATGTTTTAATGGGTCAGCAAGAATGTGTTATAGAAATACACACTGTAATATCTGTTTTTCCAGTGACTCTTTCAGTTTTCCAAATAAATGAAGCAAGATTTTTTTTTCTTGAAGCATTTTATAAAAATATACAAGGAACTGGGCTCTGAGGATCTGAAACCCATTTCAGTTACTGTTCTTCTGAAGCATCCTTTCATTCAGGACTTGATTAACAACTACCAGGGATACAAACTTCCTGTAAGTATTTCTTTTCTGAGAAGGTCTACTGTCTAAGTGTACAGAAATCTGGAATGCATACTAGTGTAGAAATTTAAATTTAGTGGTAAGAAATACTTCAAATTCACCAATGTAAATTCTTTAACAGACATTGCATATTCCAGATTGCACAATCCAGATTGTGTCTGGCCATGGAATTGGTACATGGTGTGGGGAAAGGTGCAAGGAGCCTTTACCTTTCCGGGCAGAGCCCAGCATAGACATTCCTCCTGGCTGCTTCAGATCTAATGGAGGAACCGTGCCTGCTATGGTACAGTCTTTCTGAGCTCCTCATTGGGTAGAGTGACTTTGTTCCACTTCTTACACAGTTAATGTCTTAATGACATCTTCTGGCCATAAATTATTAAAGATGAGATAATCTACCCACATCTATTGCACATAGCACCCCGTATGGATTTACTAAATGAAATCTTATAAATAACATTAAAAATTAAGTATTTAAAGATAAAATGTTATATAAATACAAAAAATATTTCTGTTGTAGCTTAGATCATGGACAAGATTGTGGTGTTTAGCCACAGCGTTGACTTAGACAATGCAAAATAAAAAGCTGTGTCAGATATCTCACTGATGCGCATAAAGCTACCAGAATGCTTTACCTGAATCCACAGCATCCAAATGAAAAAGGCTAAACTGGTTAAAATGGGCACATTTAGATGGGGAATAACAGGAACCTTTGGTTCATCTCTTAGGAGCTCATCAGTTGCCTTCTCTTCATCTTGTTCAGTAAAATCATTCTTCATGCTGAGGGAAAAGGCCCAGTAAAACCCCACAGTCCAACAAGTACTATTAATCATGATGGGGATGCAGATGACGGTCAACATGTTGTCAGTTGTGCTATTCTAAAAGTTTCCAAGTGCTTCGCAAAACTGAAAAAAAAGGGGGGGGTGGGAGGATGGAGAGTTCGCAACCTTCTAATTAGAAGCTTCCAAATGAATTTTATTTATTTTTTATATTCCTTAAATGCCCACATCTTGTCATTTTAAAAAGAATTTGGCCTATTATAACTGTTTTGTAGTTCCCAAGGGGTATATCTACACTGGAGGCTCTATTAAGTCGACTTAGAGAGTCCACATTGAAAACTCCTGTTGACTGCCTGTGTCCACACTGACAGGTGCTAGGTCGATGGAGGAGTGGTGCATTGAAGCCAGTTAGGTCAACTTAAGGACTTTCCCCATCTACACTGGCTTACGTTGATTTAATAAGGTCGACTTAAGCATTGTCAGCCATAAGAGGTGGTGTTATAAAGTCGACTAAATAAAAGCCCAATGTGGATGCAGGAACCTGTAGGTCGACTTAACCTTCCTTAAGTCGACCTAAGGCTCCAGTGTAGATGTACCCAAGGAGACTTGAAAACTCGAAATAGGCAATTCTGTAGGTCCAGTTAACTGATTAGAGGGAATTCCTTGGCATTGGTTCTAGGCTTTGTGTCTTTTTCCCTGTAAGGTGCTATTCATCCATTGAACTGTGGCTGACTCATGGAAGGGAACTATTTTTTTTTTCCGTTTTCCTTTACCCCTTACTCCAGTTTGGTATACTTCTTCAGAACTGGTGGTATAGATTTGTCCATTCTCTGGATCAGCCTCTGTGCCATATGGAATAGAGTGTGAGACTCACTTGGGAGTTTTGCATCTATGAACCTTCCCAGTGACTAGCCTTCCTCATCTAAACTTAGGGTTTGATGTCTGATGGTAAACTAGTTTATTGAAAGTAAAGATTATCCACTTGTGCCCCAAGAGCATATTAAATTTTAAAGGCTCCTTCTTCTTGGAAGTCACAGTGGCTATGTCTGCACTTAGGGATTTAGGTCGACTTTACTAAGTCGACTTTACTAAGTCGACTGTATTAAGTCGACTTAGAGAGTCCACACAGGACTCTTAAGTTGACTTAGACTTGGCCTTACTAAGTCGACTTAGAGAGTCTATACTAGACTCTCTAAGTCGACTAGTTAGGTCCAGGGGGAGGCGAGGTTCCTTTGGAGACCAGACTAGGGGAGCCAGGCTAGGAGGGCTTATCATTGGGAGAGCCAGCCCCACATGGGGCTGGCCCTCCCAGAGGCAGGAAGTCCGGGAGAAGGGAGCACAGAGCTCCCTTCTGGCCCGGACTGCTCAGGTCCCTTCAGCCGGGACCGCTCTGGTCCTGGGCAGAAGGGAGCCACACCGCTCCCTTCTCGCCGGGACCGAGTGGTCGCCATGGTCCCAGCCAGAAGGGACCACGGGGCTCCCTTCTAGCTGGGACCCCTGCAGGTCCTTGCAAAAATTGCCGGCACAGCGCTCAGCTGGCAGGAAGACCCCAGGCCTAAGAAGTCAACTTAAGCATTAAAATCAACTTGAAACTAGGTTGAATAAGTCGACTTTAAATTTCCTTAAGTTGACTTAAGCAGCAGCTTAAGTCGACTTAAGGAAATGCCAGTGTGGATGCAGAGTAAATTAAGTCGACTTAAGCCTGCTTAAGTCGACTTAATTTACTAGTGTAGACACACCCAAAGGAAGGTCTTTCTTGTAAAGATTTCTAAAAGTTAAGCTTCTTCAACTACTTTCCCTTTAACTTCTTTCCCTCCTGATAAAACTTTGAGAATATCTATGGTCCACAGTAAATCGAAAAACATTCTGGTTCTTCAGATATAAATATAAATTATCAGAATCCCAAGAGATCAGGCAGGACCAATCAGAGTTTTTCTCTCTCAGTGCAAATGTAGGATCTTCTTTATTACATGATCTGATGATTTCTAGAATTTTAAAGACCTGTCTGGATATAAGGTGGAAGCTCTGAGTATGGAATTTTTTGTGGGTAAAGTGAGGTTACCTGATTGTCCAATATATTATAGTTGCACCAAAAAGGCATAGTAGTATTTACAATAAACAAAAGTCTCCCTACAGATCATTTTAAGACCTATGGCTCACACCTCCATGTGTGCCAGCTGTATCCAAGATGGGATATAAGTACTATCAAGTATCCCAAAATAAATATAAGTTTTTCAGTTACAGTGTATTGACCAAGTTGGTCCCAGGATATTAGAGAGACAAGATTGGTGAGGTAAAAATACTGTATTGGGCCAACTTCTGCTGGTGAAAGAAGCAAGCTTTCAATCTACACAGACCTCTTCTTTTTCTGTTTATCGGCATCCTACTTCTAGGATACTTCTCCCTACTTCTCTACACTAATAGTCTTAATTGCCAACAAAAGAACAAAAACTGGGAGACCTTTCAGATCAGTGCCAAAGGAAAAGCAGGCAAAGTCAAAGCACTAAACAGCAAATCAAGTTTACAATACAAGGATTCCAAAGCAAGACGGGCACATTGTGACCATCTAATCTGACTTCCTATATAACACAACAAATAGAATTCTCCACCCCCCCAAAAAAAAATTGCTTTTGAAGTACAGCATATCTTCTTAACAAAATGTAATCTTAATTTAAAAATTGCCAGTGATGGAGAATTGTGTGTTGCAAATTATTAGACATTGCTGATGAAATATTATTTCTGTTTGTGGGATAAAATTCTCCCCACTGTTGGACCATCTGTGCAAGAAGGAACCCAAGAAAGTTAAGACAATAGTAAATGAGGGCATAATAAGTTCCTAACCAACATTGTTTCTTCCCTCTTAACTAAACTGTTAACCTTCCAGTAGACTAACCTAAATCTCATTCACTTCCAGAAGAAACTGTTCCATAGTTTAGGGCTCAGATGTTTAAATATGTTAAAATTTCTTAGCAGCTGTCTTAATAGTACTAAACATATATAAATCACCTACACTGTTTGCAGCTAAAAGGTTAGATTGAAAAGGGACACAATCTCCAAAGTTTGCCCAAGAAGATTAAACTTTGTATGCAAACTTGCAGTGTACTTGAGATTCTTAGGACACATTCTCTAGATCAAGGACACTTTCGCAGCATGTCTCAGGGATACTTTTTCTACCAAAGAAAAATAAGCCGGTCTGGAGCTCAAGTAATACATTTATCTCTTGATCTGGCAGTTAGATCTGCTGCATAAGTATCTTGACTTGGTAGCTAGATGTGATGCAGACTTGAAATCTTTATTTATCTATTATCCTCAGTTTTTCCTCTTTAGAGGGTTTTTACTACTAATTAATCTCAACAGACATGGGGATCTCTCTCACAGTACTGAAAAAGAAAGCAGTTATATCCAGGAACAGTGCTTACATGTATGGTTCCATACCCTCTACCCACAATCTCTGTTTCTTTGGAGTCTTTCTTTTTAAATTCTAACTAAGAGGAGGGCAAAAAACTAAGGCCATAACTCCTTTTATAATTTTGCATCCAATGTGCATATTCATCAAGGAGCATACTCATGGTCCTCATGGCCACTATATCCTTTCCATAGAATTCTGACCTCAGTGTCAAATCACATATACTCCCAAGAATATAGTTCTGTTCTGGCAGTCTGTTAAAAGAACTGCAGTTGATAGGCAAGTAAACTTTCCTTTTCCAAGGAAGCAAAATTAAGAATATAGTAGTTTTAACATAAACAATTTTCCCATATATCCTCAAGTAAATATAAAATCTTTATAAAAAATTAAGTTCAACCACAGTGCTGCTATTTCAAGATTGTTTGCAAGATAAGTATAGCAAAGCTAGGGTGTGGTTTCTAAGGTTAAAATGCTGCTACTTCTGCTGTCATAAACACTACTTGCATAAAAGAAGTTAGCTAAGTAGAGAGGAAATATTTGCTTTTAAAATATAAAATTCAGCTTTATTTAAACTATATATATATTTAAACTAAAATTTAAACTATAGATGTTGGAGCACTTGTTGGCTTAGCAAACTGGTTATGAATTTGAAAGCTTTCACTTCTGGCTCACCAGTTGAAATCAAACCAATGGCATTTTAGTAAAAGTAATTATCTTCCAATAGGATGTTTGATGACCTATTTGAAAAGAGTTTGGTGGCTCAGTCCAGTTTCTTGTGGACCAGTAACCCTATCATGAATCACCACTTCCTTGGTACCCTTTGTGTTAGCCTTAGCAGAAAGACCATTTACTGACTAGACATGAAGATTTTATTACTGTTGCAGCTCTGGACTTTTCTGTTCAAATTAGAACTGTGGAGCAAGTTCTCTTTGTCACTGCATACCCATTTTTTTGCTTATCAGACAACTTCATTCTTTAGGGCTGTTAGTACATACCTGTCATCAGCCCAAACATTTTATATGTGCGTGTGTGCAAACATTTATTTAAGTTCAGAACTGTCAGATTTTTATTGAATATGTTTTTGATAATAAAACTACAAAAATAGTGTGCAATAGATCTTTAACTTCTACTAATACCTCCTTAGTGTTTAGAATAGTCACTTATTTCCACTGCAGTACTTTGATCTTAGATAATGAGGGCAATCTGCATAGTTTGATGACTGGTATCTTTCTTCCCCCCATTTGCTATTATCTTTTTTGTCTCTCATCCAAAATAAAATGTACAAGATTTTTTTTAATACAATGTTGTTGTAGGTGTGTTGGTTCCAGGATATCAGAGAAACAAGGTAAGTGAGGTAATATCTTTTATTCATGCAACATCTGCTGGAGAGAGACAAGTTTTCTAGCTTCCACAGAGCTCTTCTTCTGTACAAGCTCGATAGCTTGTCTCCCTCACCAGCAGAAGTTGGCCCCATAAAAGATAATAGCTCATCCACATCTGGTAGCTCCTCTAGGTCTGTAGTCTCTGAAGAAACCATGAGGTGCTTCCAGTTTGTCGGAGCTGGGGCTACCTCTGGGTCCACAGCCTCCAGCAGCTTCTCCAGGTCACAAGTGTTTGGGATTTTGGCCTGGATGTGGGGGTGCAGGGGGTGCACGCTGTCGCTGTGAGTTGGGCTGGTGGACCGGCGGCATACCGGGATCCGGTCCCAGTCTGCTGGCAACTCCGCCTGCGGGTACTGGTCCCATGGTCTGGACAGCTCCGCAGAAGGGGGGAGAGGCAGAGCCGTCGTTGTCGTTGGGCTGGCAGGGCGCCGGCCCCGGGTAGAAAAGTCTGAGCCCCACATCTATTCCAGGGCCCAGGAACCCAGAAAACTCCGGCGGAATGCATGTTCCGCTCTGCCCTGCAGACAGGCTGCTGCTCAGCTGGGAGCAGCGGCCGCCAGCCAGGCTGGGGAGTTTTCAAATCTCCCGCCCTGAGCATGTTCCGAAAGAGCATGTTCAGGGTGGGAGCGGCCTCCTGGCCAGCCCAATGCCAGATGCCCCTGCAGCTCTCCGGACAGGTAAGGTGGGGGGGGGGAAGCTGGGACCAGGAAGGCTGGGTGGGCTGGGGAGCTGATGGGAAACTGGGGGCCAGGGGCCGGGCTGGCCGGGAAGCTGATGGGGAATGGGGGCCAGCCCAACACCAGATGTCCCTGCAGCTCTCCGGCCAGGTAAGTTAGGGGGGCCAGGCGGGGGAGTGCTGGAGAGCTGGGACTGGGAAGGTTGGGCAGGCTGGGGAGCCGGTGGGGGCCAGGCAGCAGTGCTCCCTGTAACGTGCGCGGGTGCATGGCCGCTACACCCGCGCAGGCTTCCGGGACCCCTGCACAGCCCGGCAGCCTCCCAACCCCGGCGGCTGGGCTCCTCTGGGGCTGCTGCTTTGCCGTGGCAGCCCCGAGCCCAAGCCCGGCGACTGGGCTCTTCTGGGGCTGCCTTGTCGCTTTCTTTTCCTTTTCTTTTCTCCTTTTCTTCCTTTTCCTTTACTTTTCTTTCTTCCTTTTCTTTGTTTCCTTCTCTATCTTCCTTCTTTCTTTCCCTTCTCTTCTTTCTAGGGGTGTGGCCTAGCTGGGGGGGGGGCTAACAAGGGGGTGGGGTGGGGGCCACAGCCCTGGATCTTTTTGCTATCCAGCAATGTCCCTGGGGAGAGGCATCCTTCTCCTCTGAGAGCTTGGGGCCAAGTGAGCTGTGGGGCCAGCCTCATTTTATCCTTCCTGCCCCACCCCTTGACTTCCTGTGTAAGGGAAAGGCTGTTTCTGGCTCCTCCCAGTTGGGTCTGGCCCCTCCCTCCTTGTCGGTCTCTGAGGGATACCAAATCCCTTCACTACAGGCTATCTCTGCTGTTAAGTCGACTTAACAAAGTCGACTTAAAGTGTAGCCAATTTGTTAAGTCGGCTTATCTTTGTAAGTGTAGACATAGCCTAAGTTATTTCATACCCAGGGCAGGAAGAGCATTGATGAATCACTGTCTACTCCTAGACAGTACTTCTGATACTTTTGAAAGTTGAGAAACGTTTTCTGTGTGCTGCGTTGTGATGGTGCACAAGGGGTTGAAAATTTAGCTCAACACCTAAAAGGGACTTTAAATACATTTTCCAAAAGTGAGACCAGTGTGTGATCTCACTCCATCATGTATTCCATCGAGGAGGACATAAGAAATATAAACATACATGAAAAAAATGTCTTCATTTATTAATAATAATTATAGACATATCTTCACATTTACAAGAGACATTCTTGCATGAAATGAAGAAAAATACGTTTCTGTCTATTGGAGCTATTGATCAAAAGCAGAAATAGCGAATGCTTAGGAGAATATTACCTCAGCAGTGTTTCTGAGGTCATTGAGAGCTTTGGTTTCTTTTGTAAGTGTTGGTTACATACACTGAAGCTGCCCAGAGGCAGGTTTGCTTTATACACGTACAGTTTCCTTAAATGCTATGCTATCATTTTTGTCACTGCATCAGATCATAGATCATATAAATCCATGCGCACTTTTAGAATAATGGTTACTGTGTATGTATAGATAGAGAGATATATAGATATCTTGCATGTAGAATTTCTGCTTCCCACCCCACAATATTTCAGAGATGTCCTTTTGCACTTTTTCCACAATGATTAATAATAATTCATTGGATTTTTATTGATTTTTCACAACTATATATTTTACACTCTATTTCTTAAAGTACAAACTTTAGTAATAGAGTATCAGAAGCATTACAATGAAGTGGTATCAGCATTTACTTCACGTGGTAGTGATAAATACTGATAATGAACTTGCTGAAGCTTCCATTTGCTAACATTTTACTTCTGTATAACCGGAACTGAAAAGTCGTGTTCTGACTCATTGTGCTGAAAAAGGACTGTTTTAAACTGAATCACTTTTCCAGGTAATCCTAAAGTGTTATCACTAACTTGTAAAACAAAAGGCCGGTAAAATTTATCTTTCCACCTTTACTGCTTCTTCTCTAGTGTAATATCAGCAATTATGGATAATTCTGTGGTTGAGAAAAAAAGAAAGAACAAGCTCAACTTTAAAAATGTGGACAGAATATATTAACTGAGAATGAAGTATTTGAACATAATCAGATCTATTTTATAAAATTTATGGATGTAGCCTAGAACCTGGAAAAAATATTTTTCCCTTTTTTTTTTCCTGCTTACATAAAAACTGTGGTCACCAACTTATTAATCTCAAACACTAGAAAGCTAACAGATTGCTATTCATGTCTTTACTGAAAACTCAGTACAGTAGAACCTCGATTATCCGGGTTAATGACCGGCGCCTGTGAGCCGGATAATCAAAAAGCCCGGATAATCGAAGCTCTTACTGACAGCCAACCAGCTGGGGGAATCGGGTGGCTGCAGAAGCTCCAGCGGAGCTTCTGCAGCCACCCGAACCCCTCGACTGTGCTGGGGGGTCAGCTCGAACGGGAGCCGGTCCCCCAGCACAGTCCAGGGGTACGGGTTGCAACAGGAGCTCCCTCGGAGCTCCTGTGGCCACCCGAACCCCTGGATTCCAGCCGACCCCCCCCCAGCTCAGCCCCGGGGCTCGGCTCTCATCAGGAGCGCAGCTCCTGTTGAGAGCTGGGGGATCGGGTGGCCACAGGAGCTCTCTCGGAGCTCCTGTGGCCACC
>ML685863.1:4239357-4261579 GCA_007922175.1 Pelusios castaneus | reverse complement strand
CTCATCAGGAGCTGCGGCGTTAAGCCGCCGCAGCTCCTGCTGAAAGCCGAGCCCTGGGGCCGAGGGAGCTTCTGCGGCCACCCGATCCCGGTCCCGGTTAACCGAATTTACAGTTAATTGAGGACCGGATAATCGAGGTTTCACTGTATATTATGTCTTTAATTTAATTGTAGTATTGATAGTATTACCAGAATTGTAAACAAAGTAGTTTGCGTGAGATAACCTGATACAAAAAGATAGAAACTAATAAATTAATTAATGTATTATAAATACTGCACAAATATGTAAATGCATTCTGTTTTGAAATTGATATATCTTACTCCAAATGTAATGCAGTTTTCATTTCTTATCTTCACCTTCCATATCTTTCATGCTCTCTTTTACCCTGTACATTGATTTATTATAAAAGATTAACTGTCAGAATTGAACTAGCAAAAGGAAAGTTGGCCATCGTTTCCGAAACTCTTCTCTAGGTATTGTAGCTATGTAGTACAAAACACACATGTACTCAAGAGCCCTCCGCTGCCTTGGTAAGAAGATGGATTTAAGTCTTGAATTTTTTATTCTTGATTTAAGTCTTAAACACTGAATTTTCTGAATTTGGTTACTTCAAATATATGGAAAGAATTATTTACATGAATAAAGCCCAGTTTAAATGCAAGTTGTTCACCAACATCTCCTGCTCATTAATAGAATAGTCAGCTTCTGGAAGGGCAGATACTGCTACTTTTAAATTTATAACAGTTTTAAAATAGATCAAACAGTAACCTAAAACTTACCTAACATGTCCTTTTAACTTTGTTTTGAATTTTCTTGTCCGTAGGATATTAAAGTGATTCTACAAAGAGATGAACAGACACAATCAACAGATGGAGAAATGTATAAAAATATTAAAATATAAACAACTTTTTTTAAAAGAAGGGAGGTTTTTATAGGAACTAAGATTTGTGGTCCACTCATCTGATTAAGAATTGCAGGTCTAGTCCCATAACAATTAAGCATATTACATATGATGTTAAGCATATTACATGTTATTACTCTGCTTTAAATAAAAGTGCATTTGATTAAAGAAGTTTGGTTATTTCAGATATAATATTGTAATAACACTTCTAAATTAAATGAAGCTGATTTTTAGTTGTCTAATATTATGTCCTTTAATAATTTTATAGGAATAGAACATCTTCCAGTCCTGCGTGCAAACTAAATTCTTTTGTTAATATTAATGGAATATACCACAAAAAAAGGGTATTTGTTAATATAAACAGGATCTCACAAATTCTAGTTAATAAACTATTAATGTAAATGACAATAGAATTTTCTCTCAATTAAATGAGGACAAACTATTGAAAGGACATAAGGTATGTGAAATCATAATATTTACTGATATTAGCAGACAATATCCAGAGGGGTAGCCATGTTATCTGTGTACAGCAAAAACAACGAGAGTCCTGTGGCACCTTAAAGACTAACAAATTTCTTAAGGCATAAGCTTTCGTGGGCTCCAACCCACTTCGTCTGACAAAGTGGGTTGGAGCCCGCAAAAGCTTATTTGTTAGTCTTTAAGGTGTTGGTCTTTAAGTTTGTTAGTCTTAAAGGTGCCACAGGACTCTCATTGTTTTTGTTATTAGCAGAGATATTGAACTCTTGTTTCCTACCATTTCTAACTAAATTCTGATTTCAACTTAGTAGAACATTTTCAAGGTGCAGGAACACAGTGTGAGCAATGGTAACATTTCTCAGGAAACTTTCATATGACTGGTGTCATGGTATGTGGAATCATTTAAAGTTCCTGAATGGGAGTCATTTATTAAATAAAACTGTATTTTACAGCTACGAAAGGAAAAGCTTGCAGATAACTCAAGTTCCAGCTTTGTTTACCATGGTCTTTCCTTTATTTAGCGCTCTATAGAGCACACAGCGACATGTAGTGACTACCAAACATACCCTTTGTTAGTCTATACCATATAAGATCTTGGTGAAACTTGCTTCTTTTTCACTTTGCCGAAGTTGCCAATCCTTTGTCTCCATCCAGTTTGACTTAACCTCCTGGTTAAAATCTTGGAAAGGGTATCATAGAATTGTGCTTGTTGATATGACTTGTCTATTTTCTTATTGTTCTCTTATCAGTACTTTTAAAACACTGAACATGTAGGATGCAAATCCTTCAAGATGGGAACTATCATTTTTATTTTTCTATTTAGTATCAATAGAGCTGAGCTAAATTCAGTCGTATTCAGCATTGCTCTATAAATTAACTAAGCTAAGAATGCCTTTTATTTAGCTATCTAATTCTTTCAGCATCTCCATTCTGTTAAGGATAATAAGAGCTAATAGTAATAGCAAGGGAACTGTATTTTTTCATGAACTTTGTATCTATAAATTGTAGATACTTGTCTGTAACTTGTTCTGGAATTCTCCAATGAGCAAATGTATTCTTTAACTTTCAAGTGATGCTCATTCTTGTGATATCTGCACATTTTAAGTATTTTGAATATTGACTGGAGGTACTTGTGACTGGCCAGCTCACACAGGTCAATAAACTTAGACTCTTAGGCAGAGCCGTCCCTGGGGGGGGCGGGGGGGAGCCGAACAGGGTGATCGCCCCGTGCCCCGTGGTTACACGGGCCCCGCGGCCCCTCCATGGCCACACTCTTCCCTGCTCCGCGGGCCGGGAGCACTAAGACCAGCCTCTGGGCTAGCCCTCCCCGCCCCCGGCTCCCCGCCAGCGGCCTCAGCCTCTCCACCCAGGCTGGCTCCCTGTAGGGGTGGAGCTGCCCACCTGCCCTCCAGCACCGGGGAGGGGCGGGGCCCCGCCTAGGCCAGTTGGCCCTGTGCCCCGGTACCCCCACGGGGCAGCGCTGCTCTTAGGACACGGCTCCTTGAAGTGCCCCTCTTTTATATCGGTTTATTGGCCTGGTAGTATACACTTTCAAGCTATCTACTTATTCCTGGTCACTGCACTGTCATTTTGGATGTTTTCTGCACTTGGTAAGCCATGGTGACCATGATTTTAGTCAAAACTTCCTTGCTCAAGCATGATTCAGCTAACTACTAAAGAATATAAGTAGACCCTAAGTCAATGGGGCTACTCATAAGCTTAAAGTTAAGCTCATGTTTAAGTGCTTTGCTGAATCAGGGCTTCCAGTGCTGTTTTATCAAGTCTTTGACCTCTATAAATCTATTTCTGCACAGAATTCTCTTACATTTTGAGATTTATCTTAGTTGCATTTTGGCTATATACCGCAGACATATTGTAGTACTAACTGAAGCTCACCCTTTGCCAACTGTGATTAGAATATTCTCTTTAAGGTTTGTGAAGTGGTTTTCTTGAAGTGTAAAGGAGTTGTGTTTCAAAAAGTAAGTGCAGAGTCTACCTAGCAGAAATTGTCACTGTTTTAGACTAGAGTTTTACAAAACATCTGTAACCGTCTGTCAGGCCTGTCTTGATGACTTAATAAACATATTGCCTTATTTTTTAAACTTTCTTGATAAAAACACTGACTCTTCTTGTTTCCTTGCTGATTTTAAACAATCAGAATTTGAAAGGAAAGTTATAGACTAGAGGCAGCAGATCAAAGCATCTGCATGTGACATACAAAACTCAACAGCTTTAAGCAAAAAATGTTACTTCTCTGCAGTCTACATGCTTCATGCTAACCACACTGATAGATTGTAAGTAGGTACTATCTTAGAAACAGCCATAACCTTGTTGTGCCCCGCAAACCATGCTGAAACCTCTACATCCTCGTTGTACTTACAGCAGCAAATGCCTACAAACTAATTCACTTTGTTGCCAACATCTATTCTTCCCCTAGCACAGTGCAGCTCAATCAAAATCTCATTTTATTTCATGCAGTATTCTTAAAACTTCCTATTCCTCTGTTTATAGAAAGGGCTTTTCTTTTTTCCCTTCCTGTAAATAGCCTTCAACTGCAACACAATTCTGTTCCTCTTTCATAACATGGAGAATCTCCATCTATTACTTTCATTCCAAATTTAACTTAATGTGGTACAAGTTAGCTGTTATACCAAAGGTAAGGTCGTGATGTTACTGGATAGCTTATACTCTGGGGTTGTTCTTATAAAAATCAGTGGCCTTATTTTCAGAAGTGCTGAGTACCAAAAATTCTCTTAAGGTTAAAGGGAACATCAGGTGCTCAATATCTCTGAAAAATCAGACTAGAAATTCTTTGAACTAGAGGTATGCACTCTCTGTGAGACATGCTACATTTATATAATCTAGTGCCTTTTCTAAAATATTATTTTGCTTTGTGTTTCCTTTTTCGTTTTGCTGAAATAGATTAGCACGACTGTCACGGGATGCATATCTGTGCACCCCTGGGCTATGATCTATATAATTTTTCTGTTCACTTTTGCAATGCAATTTTATGTTTTGATGCCCAATATGCCATGCAAGGTTCCTTTATGAATGCTCATAACATGTTCTACATGATTACTATGATATGTTTCCTGCAGCATCATATATGTGTACAAATGTGAAGCATGTTATATGGCACAGACCTTCAGGGCTACCTCTAGCACAGAGGCTGGAGAATTACATGACAAATGTGATGCAGATTTGGCTGCCTAGCTCGGGTAGAAGGCAGAGAATCACACATCAGCACAGAGAGAGAAGGGCCGAGGGGGATTTGGGGGACGAATGCAGACATTTGAAGAGAAGCTGTTGGCTTTTGCCAGAGACCCTCCGTCTTGCAACATTCTCCAACTTCAAGCAAGATCTGGGCTGTGCCTTGTAATAGGCAGAGAATGGCTGTAAAAACACCTAACAGCCTTGCACATAATCTTGGACTATGAGGTCAGTAGGTAGAGATATTAGATTAGCATGCGGTTCATACCTTTTATTTGATAATGGTCACTTCTGACTCATTTACTAACTGATTGTGTATTGATTTGCTATGTACTTAAAATCATATTCTAGTCAATAAACTAGCAGTTGTTTTATCTAAGGTGAGTGTACTTTAGAGAGTATGAGTGAGGGAGGCTGGGTACGATCTGTTTCTTTGTTAAATGGACAGACATGAGTGTATGGTGATCGTTGAAGGACCCCAATCCCTGTCAGACAGAAGTTCCCACTGTGGTATCTGGGGCTGTGGGTGCTCACTAGGGGACCATCGCCCAAGCAGCCAGAGGGCACACACTCGCTGCCTGGGACTGATCACACACAGGAGGCGGGTGTGGACTGACTCAGGAGTGAGTGGTCATCCAGCAAAGTGGGGTGAATCGGGGTTTAGGAGTAGAGATCTGGGGGGGGTCACAGTAGCACACCAGACGGTCACAGGCTACCCCTCTGGAACTTTAAGGAATGTTAAGGAATCTGCCAAGTGATATGGGACCAGGGAGTAACCTGATGAGCCATTAAGGACACAATGGTTGTATTCCTTATGTCCTTAATGGCTCATCGGGTTACTCCCTGGGACCATTGTCCCTGGAAAATTCCTAAACATTAAGGAGACAATGGTTGCTGACATCCTGTCTGGGGCGTTCCCACAGAATCATACAGGTTAAAGTATAGATGTAACACCAAATTCCTAACTTCTAATTGAAATAGAATTCCTAGACATAAACTATATAATCATTCCCAGCAAATTACTACCTTTCTATTGATACCAAACATGACATAGTTCCTATGGATTATAGCATTTATGATATATGAATAAAAAATAATATCATAAATGCTTCCCTAAATCCAGACAGCATCACACCCTGCCCACATGCCCTGCCCTTTGGGGGGCATGCCAGGTTCCCCCTGTACCCCTCCTGGCAGGGAAGGCATTGGTGTAGTCCTGGGGTAGCCCTATGTCGACTTAGGGCTACGCCAGGGCTACAATGGCTTAATTCGACTTTAAAAAGTTGAATTAAGCCTTAAATCTAATGAAAAGGTGATTTAATAAAGTCGACTTAATTTTCATTAAGTCGACTTTATTTTCCTTAAGTCGACTTAAGCAAGCTGCTTAAGTCGACTTAAGGAAACTGTAGTGCAGACGCAGGGTAAATTAAGTCGACTTAAACAAGCTTAAGTCGACTTAATTTACCAGTGTAGACACAGCCTACGTGTGTTTGTGCCTCCTGCACCTGAGACTGGAGATTTTAGCAGTGTCTGTTCGGCCTAAGCATGCCCTTTCTCCGTCTCATATCATGCGCCAGGGCTTTATAGTGCTGACAGGTTTCTTTTCAACCTCCTCAGCCTGAGATGGTGCCTCAGCAGTATCTGAATTGAGATGACCTCACTTGTATGTTTTCTCATATTCAAGAATAGTACCTAGGGCACCTCTGACCATCTTACCTTAGTGGTACCTCCTGCCCCTTTTGTACAGCAGGAATGTTGCTGTCCCAGGGATTTGGTGATTTCAGAAATGACTGAATCTCTCCTACTCAGCACTGACACCTCCCTAGTGCCAACCACCCTTCACTCCTCAGAGATATGCCTGGTATCAACAGAGTCTCCCATAGCTTCCATGACAGTCCACCTCTGCCAAATGATGGAGAGGATGATGATTTTTCATCAGTCTCTCACATTTCCATCCAAGGCTTTCCTTTCCACTATCAGGAAACTTTTCATCCTAAGACTTCTGAAACTTGTCATGTGAAATAGGGCCCACCCAGCAGGTATCGATGCCCTTAGTTGTCCCCACCCATGCCTTTTGCACCACCTCAGTAGTGGCTTTACTGGGACCTCTGGGCCCCTGGTGAAGCCCTGGTGTTTCTCACTGGGAAAAGAGAAGGCAGAAGAGAAGGCAGTTCCCACCAGCTTCTCTCTCTAGGGCTCCTGACGCACAAAAAGAGAACTCTGATGAACCGGAAGCAAGGTTAGGCAAGATTACTTCTGTGACCAACATTTTCTCATCCTCCCCTGAGGAAACCACTATGCCTCCTCCACCAACTCTGGCAGATGGTTTAAAACCTTTTCAGGATCTGTTTAAAAGAGTAGATCCCTTACAAATTTCACTTGAAGCGGTTAAGGAGTTACAGCATAAGTTACTTGACATCTGCCTATATTGTACCACCTATTAACAAGGCTTTGCTGGACCCAGCTCACTGTTTGCCAACCAATAACTCTCCAGCCTGTTCTTCATCTCCACTCACAGGATGCCAGTCAGATCCATCAACCCAGACTCTAGGTTCTCCAGCTCAGTGCCAGATTTAGGCACAAGGCTAGAAAGCCATGGCTTAGGGCCTCACATTATGAGGGGCCTCTAAATATGATTTATCGTAAGGTATTTGCTAATACAAATAAGGCTTTTTGCAAGATGTATGTTTTATTTAGTTGTTTTTCATTCCATGTATATATGCATATATAACAGTTTATCATTTATTTTTTTCATTACCCTTTCTGTTATAATGTAATACACTTTTTTCTCTTTATTTTTTATGGTATGGGGACTCTGAATCTTGACATAGCTTAGGACCTCAGCATGTCTTAATCCAGCCCTGCTCCAGCTCAAGATGATGCTGTTACATATCTTCATTTCTAGATTGACTCTGAAGCCTCATCGTTCACTTAGGGGTACTGCTGCGGAATCACCTAGGGTGTGTCTACACTTGTAAATTAAGTTGACTTAATTTACTCTGCATCTACACTACAATTTTCTTAAATCGACTTAAGCTGCTGCTTAAGTCGACTTAAGGAAATTTTAAGTTGACTTTATTAAACCTAGTGTAAAGTCAATTTAAGTCGACTTAGCCAGTGTAGATGCAGATCAGCCCTAAATTGACTTTAAGTCGACTTAAAGGGCCCCCAAGGCTCCCCCACTGACCTCCCTACTAGGGTGGCTGGCACAGCCAGAGCCCGGCGTGCCCACCCACAGGGCAGGACACAGCCCTGCCCACCCCGCTCCTATACCCTGCCCCTGTCCCTGTCCTGCTCAGCCCCCATTGTACCCTGGTACAATGGGGCAAATGCTGAGCCCCCTGGCACTTTGAAAGCCACCATGGCCAGTCCCAGGTCCACCTAGTCCCTACAAGTCGACTTAGGCATCCACTGTGGACACTCTAAGTTGATTTGGCAAGGTCCACTTTAAGTCGACCTAATTTTATAGTGTGGACATAGAAAGTCGACTTAGCAAAGTCAACTTATTTGGCCAAGTGTAGACATAGCCCTAGAGTGGAGCACCCATAGGGACATTACTCGAAGAACAAGAGAGTTACCCTGTGCAGTAACTGTGGTTCTTCAAGACTAAGAGTGCTCCACTACCCACCTTCCTTCCCTCTGCTTCAGATTTTTTCCAGCGAGCTCCACAGTAGAGAAGAATGGAAAGAAGTTCACCTATGCAGTGCTATATAGGCCTCGTGGAGGGCACAAGATGGGGAGAGTGCATGCCTGGGCCGAACAGACACTGCTAACTGAAACCTCTGATCTGAGGCGCAGGTGACACAATCGCACCTAGAGTGGAGCAGCCATACGGAGACACATTTCTAAGAATCACAGTTACTACACAAGGTGAGTAACCCTCTCTTCAGGCATGATGTAAGAGGAAAGACTTCAAAACAATCATAATCCTTCCTGAGCAAAGTCTCCAAGCCTGTTTCGTGGTTCAAAGCATCCATAACAGCCCCAATAAAACACCCATTCCATGTTTACAGACAATGTTATAGTATGGAGTCAAGGCAATAAAGACTGAAGGACTGTTTGAGAATTAAGCCAAGTTTCGGCCCTTCCTCTGGCACACGCTCTTTTACCAACATTTTCTGTATGTTCCCCGTTTAAACTTATTCAGTTTCTACACTTTCTTGCTTTCCTGTAGCCCCAAGCTATTACACAGAAGACAGTTGAGAAGCCACTAGTTTTACCTGTTGCTATATTCCCTCTTGTTCCCCTGCCTCACCCCTGGCCAAAGTCTCAAACCCTGCCCCTAGAGACTATTATGAGAGTCAATAAAACACACACTGCAGTCTTGGTAAAATATTTTGTTAAATATTATCTCTTTGCTTAGGCTGTGGGTAGCAGACAAATGTTTGCTACTTCCTTAAACCTTCCTGGCCATGTTCCCTGGTCTTATCAGCCTCCGTAAACCACACACTAACAACTCTGACATATTACTAAACTACCAATAGCCATCAGTGCCGTGAATGCTGCTCCGCCTGACCCCTGTTCCTGTCCATTACTGCTCACTTTCTTTCTGCTATGTCTGGCAATATCTTGTGAATGGAGGAAACAAACTTTCAAAGGTATTTAGGCACTTAAAAATGCAAATAAGCACCTGGTGGTATTTTCAAAGGCTATGTCTACACTGGCAATTTAAGTCGACTTAAGGAGGCTTAAGCCGCGTCCACACTAGGCTTTCATGAAGTCGACTTAAGAAAATCCTTAAGTCGACTTAATGAAAGCTTAAGTCGACTTAATAACTACCAATCATTAGGTTGACTTAAGCCTCCTTAGGTCGACCTAACCCTTCCTTAGGTCGACCTAAGCCCAGTGTGGACGCTTAAGTCCACTTTGTTAAGTCGACCTAAGGGCAGTTAAGTCGACTTAAAGTGTTGCCACTTTGTTAAATTGACTTAATAAGGTCAACTTTAAGTCGACTTAAAGTCGATCTAACTTTTCCTAGTGTAGACATAGACAATATGCTTAAGGCCAGGAACTTACCTCACAACCCCACCCTTTATTTCAACTGAAATAGATTTCAATGTTAGCTTGTTCCCCATCTACTTTAGGCATTTTGAAAATTCTGCTAGGTGTCTCTCTGTATCTAGCTGCCTGACTACCTTTAAAAATCTGACCTGTGGTCTCTAAGGCTATGTCCACACTTGTTAATTTAAGTTGACTTAGCATGTCCACACCTAAATTTTAAGTTGACTTAGGGGGGAACTTACAAAGTTGACCTAGAATGTCCACACTGGACACCTAGGTTGATTTCTAAGGGCTAGGTGGACCTCAGAGAGGTCCACAGGGGCAGGGGAGCACCCCTTGCCAGGTGCCAGGGGGCTCAGCCTTTGCCCCATTGTACCTAGGTACAATGGGGCAAAGGGGGACAGGGACCCTGGCAGGGCATAGGGGCAGGGTGGGCAGGGCTCTGCCCTGCCCTGTGGGAGGGCATGCCAGGCTGCCTCTGTGCCCCCCTCCCCTCTGGCAGGGAGGGCAATGGGGGAGTCCTGGAGAGCCCTGAGTCAACTTAGGGCTACTCCAGGTCTACACTGGCTTAAGTCGACTTTAAATAAGGTTCAGTAAAGTCAACATAATTTTCCTTAAGTCGACTTAAGCAGCAAGCTTAAATCGACTTAATTTACAAGTGTAGACGCACCTTAAGATTGCTGCAGAGTATTCATGGTGAAGGCAGTTAGCCAGCAAGATTAGATAGCTGCCCATAGTGCTCAACTCTTCTTAATCCCATAGTTCTTTGTTGGTCCAAAGGTAATTTTTCACTTTTTACTGTTTTTTGGAGGGGGGGGATAGGAGAGAGGCAGGAAGGCCCTAAATCAGAGTACTTGCAAAAGAAAAATCACTTGCTGGAACTAATGCTGAGTGTGGAAAGACAAACAGAAGCCTTTTCTAGAGACCAGCTCTATTACCTTCATAAAGAGTTCCTTTCATCAGCAGCACATGTTTTAGATCTTGCCTCCACTGGGCATTTGCTCCATTTCCAGGAATGGCCAGGCACTGATGAAGCTGAGTTGATACAAACACCTAGTGGTAGCTATAAGTTTCTGTGATTTGCACACTAGAGCTTGCCTCAATTTCTAACAAAGATTCACACTTATCATCCCACCAGGGTGCTCAGGGTTTGCATGGTGGTAAATAAATTCCTCCCAAACCTGTTGGATACTTCCCTGCATGCCAATTAATCTGGAGAACTAGCAATTGCCCTCCTGCTTCCTAGCAGTCAGCCCATGGAGAATCTAGGCAATCAATGGCTCTCTCTGGCCTGTTTGCACTCAGAGATGTAGTACAGACTGGGGCTATGTCTGCACGTAAGCCACTCCAGCAGCACAGAATTCTTCTGTTGATGGCATTCTGTCAACACTGGTTAGCTCACCATAGCTCTGAAGTGTGAATTTTTCACTTCCCTGAACATCATAGCTGTATCAACTTCACTTTTTAGTGTAGCCCTGTCATGGGTTTTGTAAATCACACCAAGCTGGGGGATGTGGAGGTGGGGGCTAAGGTATTCACAACTTCAGCTCTCCTCATCTGTCCAATTCTGGCTGCACCCCACACCTTGTGTGGAACCCAACTTGCAGAGAGTCTTTCACAGGCTCTGGGGCAGTGGTCTGGATGGTCCCTTCCTTCCATGTGGAAAAGGGGAGATCAGCACATGCAGAGTCCTAGGAGAGCACACTTGAACACTCGAGAGGTAATACCTCGACTGTTTTTCAAATCATTAGGGCCTTTTTCTCATCTTAAAATGTGATTGGAGCTGTCACATTATTTCCATAATAGCAAGAAATGTTCCTCAGTTTGCTCTGTGGTTCAGACCTCAACATTTCTATTGAACTCAAGGTTCAACCACTGCCTTTTTCATGCTTTTCGCAAGAGAAACCTGTCAGCCTGTTAAATAACACTTAGTTCTCTTTAATGCCATAGTGAGTGAAAAGTGCAAATTGATCTTTATGTGACACTTCACTATGTACTTCGAAAGGCTATCGTAGGGTAACTAAAACTGAAAATTAAATGTAAACCACTAATGTTAGTGTAACATTACAGCTATGAAACCAAGCCAAGCTCAGGAAAGTCCCAACACTGTGGAGTAGTGGGAAATGGGGAACATATGGAGCTCCTGATTAGCACAGTCGGCAGCTTCAACCAGCTCTGTAATTGGCTACAAACCAAGGAATTGGCTGATACCATTAATGCCTTCTGTTGTAATAATAGCCCCGCCTGAGTGTTGCCCCTAATCCCGATAGAGTTTAAAATGCTGCCTCCCAAATGTTGTGTGGTTGTAACCATGTCTGTCCCAGGATATTTGTGCAATAAGGTGGGTAAGCTAGTAACTTTCACTGGACCAAGCTCAGGGGCGTGTCTCACTCATCAGCAGAAGATGGTCCAATAAAAGATATTACCTCATCCCCATTTTCTCCCTGGCCCCCAAATGACATCTTTCTGAGACAAAAAGGAAAGAAATTATAATGGGGAGGAAATAAGGGGTTGTACACAGACTCTCTGGCGTGGGGGGTGGCGGCAATGGGTGACCCTGGCAAGCATGGAGAATAGGAAACTCTGATATGTGGGGAAGAGGAGCATGGGAGGAGGAGGGAATAGGGGGACACACAGAGCCATTGGCATGGGTGGGAAAATGGGGTACAGTGGTATGGGAGAGAGGGACCTGGGGGACACACACAGCCTTTGGCAGCAGAAGGGAGCATGGCAGGCAAACTGAGAGATGAGAGAAATGGCATAAGAGAAATGGGGAATGTGGGGGCACATACACCCAACTGCATGGGGATGGGATGGGGGACAATGAAGAGGATGGAAGGAAGGGCACAGGGGCCACCTGTAGCCCCCAGCATGTGGGAAAGGATGGGGCAATTGCAGAGAGGGCCCGAAATACAGGGGGTATAGGAAGGTGGGACTCAAGAAGATTATTTTGGTGAAGGGTGGGGAAATGGAGAGATGCAAGCAGCCCATCATGCATGCAATGGGTTTGGCTCTGAAATGTGCAACATCTCAATGTATTTGTATTACAGTTGTACCTAAAAGTCCCCAAACCATAGGCCAGATTGGGGTCCCCATTGTGCACAGTGCTGTGACGATGAATAACAAAGAAAACAGTCCCTGCCCCAAAGAGCTCTGATCGAGGCTATGTCTACGCTTAAAACACTATAATGGCACAGATGTACCAACAGTGACAGGGGGGGTTCTCCTACCCCTGTAGGTAATCTACCTTCCCAAGAGGTGAGGGTTAGATTGATGGAAGATTTCTGTGTCATTTTAGCATTGCCTACTCCAGGGTCGGGTGGCATAACTATGTTTCTCAAGGCCTGGTTTTTTTCACCGTCTCCCCCCAATGACATAGCTTGGTTGATAAAAGTTTTCAGTCTAGTACAGCCCTGACACAAGGACTGGAGGTGAAGAGCAGTGGCTTCAGACTGGAAGATATCTAGCTGGTTTCTAGGGGACCTCCTGCAACACTGATTGGATGTTGCTGTAGGGGAATCTAACCCTATAGAGTCTTATGGGCATAAAAGTGGTGTAAGAGAGTGAAAAACCAAGTCCTGAGTTTGCTGACCTTTAGGGAACATTGCAAGTCCTATCTATTTTCCTATGCCTTTCCTAAAATGGGAATTTAGTGAGTACACTCTTGGTCATTATAGGGGGCTGTTCCTTGGCAGCTAGAAATACCTAAAGCATTAGCATTTGCTGGTAGCAGGTTAGGGTTATTATCAAGTGTTTTTCAATTTGTATTTGCATTGTTCATATAAATAAACATTCCTGCAAAAATAAAATCATGGGTCAAGTCCTACAACCTCCGAGTGAATGGAATCAATTGGAATCCAAAGTCCTGAACACTCAGAGCCAGCAGGAAACTGACAAAGAAAAATGGTTTATATAACTTTTTGTTGTACAACAACATTGAAGTTACACAGGTAGACATCACGTACTAAGTGGTACATTGGTTGAAATGTCATATGGTTCACATGGTGATTAATAGTGAGACAATAAGCCCAGCGTTTTTTAAACCAGACCTGTCATTCACATTGCTTCTGGGAGGAAGCCTGAAGGGGAAGAAGGATGGTCTTGTGGTTAGGGCTCAGCGCTAAGAGTCAAGAATAAGTTATTTTAAAAATCAATCCCATCTTCTCCACTTCCTCAGTAACAAAGGGCACAGGTAAAGGAGGGCTAATATTAGAGCCACTCCATATTGTGGCGTTCCCTAGGTTGGCACTCTGACTGCTGCTTGCCAAGAAAAGTGTGAATTAGCAGTAGTTTTATGTTGTAGAGCCTTCTCCTCGCTCCCAGACACAGTAATCCAGTTTGACGTTTCTCTCCTGAACTGCCACCCCGGTGATAGAAAGTACAATGCTGCAAAGGAGCCAAAGTCGAGCAGAGGGAGGGCAATAAAGGCTTCTCAGAAACAGATGAATTAGACCTAAGCAACAAGTTTCCTCTCCTCTGCCACTACCCACATCTAAACATTCAGACAACAAAACAATGGAACAAAATGAGGACAACCTTCTTTTTGAGACCTGCTACTTAGATAATATCAAAGAGTGTTTTCGAGCAACAGTCCATTTTGGGGCCCAAAGATTCACAGGGTGAAATCATGGCCCCACTGGATTCAAAAGGAGTTTTGTCACTGATTTCAATAGAGTTTCAATTTCAACCATACTTTTGAGGGCCGAAGGGCCTATTCTGATCAGTCGGCCTTGCCTCCTGCATAGTGCAGGCAATAGAATTCACCTCGTAATTCCTGTACAAAGCCCTGTATCAGCTTGAATCAGAGTTTCTCTCCATTGAAAGACTTCAGGGAACAGATAGGTCACCACTTCTCTTGGCAAATGATTCCAAAGGTTAATTATGCTGTCTTAAAAATTCGCACCTCATTTATTTCCAGTTTGAATTTAGCTTCCAACTGTTGGATCTTCTTACACCTTTGCCTACTGGATTAAACACCCTATTCTTATTTAGGCACAAAGATCAACAAACCTATTAACCTTTTCTTTGGTAAATGAAATAGATTGAGGGTTTGTCCTCACATACAGCGCTATAGTGGTGCAGCGCTGCATTACTGTAAAGCTTTAGTGAAGACACCCCTATATCTCCTGCCCCCCAAGTCCCTATTAGCTGGAGCTTGCTAGAATTTGTGAGTCATGAGTTGCAATTTTATTTCAGGGGGAATGTAATCAGTTTTTTGTGGGAAACACTCCATATGAATGCTTCCTGGGAATGGAGGGGGTGTTAGAGGGTGGTGGAATAGGAAGAGAGGGAGGTTATATGGAGGGGGATAAATGGGATTGGTGGGAAGTGAGGGGAGACATGGAGAGTAGGGGGAATAGAGGGGTGGGACATGGAAAAGGGTGTGTGAGTGAGTTCAAAAGGGACTGGGTAAGATAGGGGCAGAATCATGTGTCAGCCCCACATTCTCTTCTCCCATGTGCATGCCCAATCTGGGGGATTTTTGCATCTCCAAGGGGACGGGTCAGAGCCCTCTTCTCTGTTCCCTTGTATGAGCTGTGTCTGAGACCCTTTCACTACCCCCTGGGGCCAGGATGTGATGAGGACCTGGGCTCATCTCCAGGGGCTTGGGTCCACCTCCACCACCTCCCTCATCTGAAGCAGGTTGAGGGGGCATGCTTTTCTGAGAATGTCTGAGGCCTCTCTGCTCCTGAATAAGCCAGGATCTGGGGAAGTTCTGCACCTTTGGGTGGGACTGACAACGGGCATACGTCATACAGAGCAGAAGCACTAAAACATTGGTGTGGCAAATGGGAACACCATCTGACATGAATGAAATAGTTCACAATGCTCAATTATTTCAAGTTATATTCATCTGCATGGGATGTTATCATTCAGAGCTGTAGGTGTTTGAAAGCCTCCTGTACAGGAGACGGCTGAGTAGAAGAGCCCTTCCCTCCATTGGTCCTCTAGCCTTCCTCTGTAAAAAATGATGTTTCCAAGTGCTCTAAAATACACACGCTTGCACAAATTTTCTCTGAAATTTGCTAAGCCCCATCGGAATGCAGCCGAGAGTTAGTGACCCAAATCTGAGGTACTTTGAACAAGATGTTCCAGAGATATAAACCCCAAGGAAATAGCTGTTTTTAAAAAAAAAAAAAAAAAAAAAAAGAAAAAAAGTTTCCAGAGAGGTTTTTTTTGGGCAGTGAGAAAGGCCAAACTACTGTTGAGAGAGTGGTCTCAGACGGTTGGGTTTTGACCAAGGCAGTGCTTGGCACCCATGAGTCTTTGGCGGACCTAAATAGGGAACAGTGCTTCAGAAAAAGTTTAGTTAATTTGTGTTGGGGCAGCCAGGAGAAAGCTGAGTGGCATTGTGAACCTTTGCACCAGATTGCAATGTCACTCACATTCGGGGCAGCAGGCAAGTATCTTGCCCCCCCCTTTCCTTAATAAAATGCTAGCTGTGGCCCTATGTTAACACGTGCTCAGCTCACTACCAAGTAGCCCAACTATAGCCTCCAGCAGTTAGTTCAGGTACACCTAACATAGGCTATGTCTACACTTGCACTTTTAAGTCGACTTTAACTAAGTCGACTTAACTAAGTTGACTTAAAGTCGACTTAGTTAAGTCGATTTAGTGTGTCTACACTTAAAGTTAAAGTCGACTTAAAGGGGAACTTACAAAGTCGACCTAGAGCGTCCACACTGGATGCTCTAGGTCGACTTTGTGTGGCTAGGGGGACCTTGGGCAGGTCCACGGTGGCAGGGGGGCACCCCCTGTGTACAATGGGGCAAAGGGGGACAGGGACCCTGGCAGGGCAGAGCCCTGTGTGTGATGCTGTCTGGATTTAGGGCAGCATTTATTATATTATTTTCAATGGATATCTCATAAATGCTATAATCCATAGGAACTATGTCATGTTTGGTATCAATAGAAAGGTAGTAATTTGCTGGGAATGATTATATAGTTTATGTCTAGGAATTCTATTTCGATTAGAAGTTAAGAATTTGATGTTATATCCATACTTTAACTTGTGTCATCCTGGACAAATGTCTTAGACGGGAGGGTGTGAACAACCATTGTCTCCTTAATGTTAAGGAATCTGCCAGGTGACATGGTCCCAGGGAGTATCCTAATGAGCCATTGAGGACATAAAGAATACAACCATTGTATTCTTAATGGCTCATCAGTTTACTCTCTGGGACCACATCACCTGGCAGATTCCTTACCTACACCTGAGTGTACCAGGAATGTATGCAGCTAATTCCCATTGGCTACTTTCAGCTTCAGGGGGAACAGAGGAAAGGTATTGTGAATAACTTCACCCCCTCCTCCACTCTCCCTCCCCTCTTTTTTGTCCTGTAAGTGTTCAGCTGGAATCCCATGGGTGAAAATGAATGGAGAGTAAAAGGAGGCAAAGAACTTATATGTTTCAGCAACCGTGGGGTTGGCAGAGTGAAGGTTGTGAGTTAACAGGGCATTGGTGACAGAAGGCCTAAGCAATCTTAATTCCTGAGACTCAGAAGTCTCAGTTTTGCTAACTTAATGTAAGGGAACAACACATCACCAAGCAACTTACCCCTCCATTAATATAGTCTTTTTGCCATTGAGTGGTATTCGTGGTTAGGTTAAAGATAATCCTGCAGTGGAAGAAGAGTTTTAGGTTATGTGTTCAACTCTTCACTTCTAATTGCTAAGGTCAATTTCAGATACACTTGTATAACTCCCATTGACTTGAACCGGAAGTCAGAATTTACCCCACAATTTTATTTTGCCATGTCTCATTCTGGATTTATCAGTGTATGTGGCTTTAGGGATCATATACCCTACCGTGTAAGTGTTTGGCATAAGCCGGATATTGCAGGCCGACCAAATTGGATCTGAGTAGGTCACTAGTGTACTACACTCACAGACATAGACTGACCTAATTCAGATCATGCATTAGTACACTGAAATTATCCATATATTAATGTAACATAATACATGTAACTGGAAATTAGTCATGTAATTTTTCAAACATAAGAAAGAAACCTGAACAAAATCTTGTTGCTTCAGCCCTTTCCATAAAAGTGAAGTGTCAGCAATTACTCAAACATCAGAATCTAATCAATGACTCAAATATAATCATTTGCATTTCTGCATTAGTACAGTGTGCTTTATGACCATGTTAGGAGCTATTTATTTCTGAATAAGATTTAAATACCACATGGAACATACCTAAGAAAGTCTCATCTTTTCCACTTGTCTGAGCAAATGGTTAAAAAACCCTCTTTTTTTCTAGCTTTTCTCTGCATTATTGGACTACACCTCCACCAGCTTGGTATAATCACCTGCATTTTCTTTTTGTATATAAAATCAACAGTATTAATTAGGAACATACTTTTTCTGCCTGGATGCTTGAAGCCATTATTTGATAATTTCTCATGTTCGATCAAAAATCTTTTAATTGCCTCTCTGCTGCTTCAGTTGCATAACCAAAATGTAGGCGTGTAACTTTACATTTGTCTACAGGACTATGTCTAAAGTGAAATGATTCAATCTTTTCTCTAAATTTTCTTTTTGTTTTCTTTTCAGTGTTTCTTTCAGAGTGATGCTGTCAACCTAAAAGAAAGCTGCAGCTTTCTCAGTTCTAGTCTTTGTTGTTCAGCTTAATCACCAGTTGATCTTCACCATTTTTCGGATGCTAAAGATGAAAGAGCCTACTTCTGGAGGAAGCAGATGTTAAAGCGCCACTTAAGGGTACATCCACACACACTCTGGCATAAAGGACTCATGGCCTGGCTGTCCCAGGTCAACTGACTCAAATTCTCTGGGCTCAAGCTGTGGGGCTAAAAATTGCAGTGCAGATGTTCAGACTCAGTCTGGAAACTGGGGCTCTAGGATGCTCCTCCCTTCTAGGTCCCAGAGCTCAGATGCCAACCTGAGCCAAAACATGTACACAGCAATGTTTCAGCCCTCAGCCTGAACCTGAGTCTGCTGACTGTGCCCAGCAATGGTTGATTAATTGCTGTGTCAATATACCTTATGAAGCCTTGAACATCCGCATAAATGAGGATGTAGAATTGTAACCATAGTCTCCTTTTTATGAAAATATGGGCCAAAGTTTAATTCAGTGGTACATTTCAGCTTGAGGAATCCACAGAAAATTATTTTCTGCACTTTTTTGTCATGAGCACAAATCTTTCTATCTTACTCCTTGGCTCTCTGGACAATAATTACCTTTTACTGGAGAAGAAATATGTTTTTATTACATCAGTCTACTCAGCTGTTTGTTTCCTCTCACTTCCCTCAACGTTAGGCTTGTTGAATGGGGTATATTAATACACCAATGCTAGATAATCACTAACCACTAAGAGCTCATTTGCAGTGTTGTTCAGCAGATTTCACATTTTCCTCAGATAGAAACTGGAACTACTGCATTATGAATGCAAAATGAAGAATACTAATAAGATGACCTATAGTCAGCTTTATGTATTTATCAAAACTCCTGCCTGCTTTCCAGAAGGTACTAGATTTGGGCAAATCAAGGTCAAAGTGGGGGGCATGAGATGGATTCTGGAGGGGCACCATCGGCCCACTTCCCAGCTGAGGCAGCAGCCCCCCCGCAGGTACCAGATACACTCCTCGGCTGCTGACAGCCACTGGCACTACCCGCATTGCCCGGCAGGCTCCCCCTGCCTCTATCGAGCACAGTCCTCAGCCCAAGCTGCTGCTACTACTCCCATCTCCTCAGGCTGTTGCTGGCAGGCACGTAACCACCTGCCTCTTGCAGCAGTAGCTCCCACTGCTGCTGGGCACATTCCCCACTCTCCACGCTGTTGCTGGACCGAGACCAGGGCCAGGAAACCCTTTGGAGAGGAGCAGAGGGTAGGGGGGCAGCTTCCGGGAACAGTAGCAGATGCTTGATCTGGGAAAGGGTCTGGTGGGGGGAGAGGGGGCTACTGCAGCTGTGGAAGGCAGGTAGTGGCTGCTGGCAACAGCGAAGAGAAGGGAACGTGCCCAGCAGGTGACTATTAACGGTAAATATGCCAATGGCCAGTGTTGGGATGTTAGAATGGGTTCTGAGTTGATGCAGAGAATTCTATTTTGGGTGTTTGACTGGTGAGTCTTGCCCCCATGCTCAGAGATTAACTGATTGCCCTACCTGGGGTCAGGAGGGGAATTTACGTCAGGTCAGATTGGCAGGGGCCCGTGGGGGTTTTTCTCCTTCCCATGTGGTGTAGAGCAGGGGTCACTTGCAGGTGGTTTCTCGATACCTTGAAGTCTTTAAACCATGATTTGGGGACTTCAGTGACTCAGTCGTAGGGTAGGTGTCTATTGCAGGAGTGGTTGGGAGGTACTGTGGCCTGCATTGTGCAGGAGGGCCAAGTAAATGCTCATATTGGTCTCTTCTGACCTTAAAAATCTATGAATCTATGAAGGTGTCCCCCACTCCGTCAGCAGCCTCCCCCACTTCTGCTCCACTCCAAAGGGTTGTCCAGTGCTTCCTGTACAATAGGACCTGGTTTTTTTCCTAAAAGGGGGGGAATTCAGCGGAAGTGGAGGCATAATTCGGGGAAAGGGAGGCCTGATTATTACAGAAGTCCAAGGGAGTGGGGGGGCTTCCATTTAAAAAGTTTGAGAACCACTGCTCTTGTCTTGTCTTTCTCACCAGTCACCAATAGTTCCCTCTACTCCTATTCATTTTTGGGCTCCTATTTATGTTACTTTCTGACTGTATCTTTAACCTTGATGTTTTTATCACTTTCTGTTTAACTTTTTGGAATTGTTTTAGTTTGTATCCACAGACTCAAATTAGAGCTTAACGTGTCCAGCATAGGAAAAACTTTCAAACCTGTGTAATATTCATATTTTTTTCTTCAGAATGACACAGAATATAATCCAAATTAAAACAAAAAGCCCACATAAAATCTAAAAATTCCTCGTGGGTTATTTTATTCTGAAAAAAAAAAAAAAAAAAAAGGAGAGAGGGAGGAGGTTTCACAACCCAAAAATATACGGTCATTGTTTTCACTTATGACATTTGAAACTTCTCTGAGAGACAAACCATTCTTCTTCTTATGCAATTAAGCAAATTCAGAGTACTGATCTATGTGAGAGACACTCAGACCACAGTAATTCATTCTTGAGAGCCATATAACCAATAGCACGCATACTATATGCCAGTGCTCGCTAGACAAAGCAATTTTAACACACGTAAACCACATGCAAAAGTGTCACATCAAATCCACACCAAAATGGAACCACTCTCTCACATTGTTAGGGTATTTAAAAATCTTCATTGGTCAGTGTTTCTTCAACAGTACCTTTATATCTTTTATACCAAATTGTCTAGGAGGTGTTGGGTAGAAAAAGGAGTGGAAGAAAACATGCAAAAATTATGTAATGTTAGTACTGCTTTTCAAGGACGGGAAAGCACTATAAAAAAGGTGTTTGGCTTTTATTACTGTAATAAACATAGAGCTTGTGGTAGACACAGAAAAATCCAAATGAAATATCCTGGGCCACCTTCTAGGCTATTATGAATAGCTGTGGCTACTTTGGAGTTCATGGGGCTTTGTTGATTTACACCAGCTGCAGGGCAGAATAAATTAAATGCTGAACATAATTATCATACTTCTGAAATCCATAACTGTAATCACAGCTAGTCAATATATTAATTGCAAATGAAATTACCAGTTACATTTCACACATTTTTCTGGTTCTGCCATTCACTATATTTGCAATTTACATGAATTCATCAAATAATTTATTTTACACTAACAATTTTCAGTTTATGTGTGGGTCACAAAAGGTTTGCATTGATCCCATAAGTTTGCAATTACTTGCATTGGTTGCATATGTCACATCAGACTGTTTTTCCATCAGAAGTGAAGTGAGTAACAAATACTCCAGTTCATGCATGAACCCCCTTCTTCACATACCAGCAGGGGTCTTTGTACAAACAAACAAATAAAAAGCCATTCTTCAAATATTCACGCAAATGAAATCGAATATCTGCCAATGTTTATGAACAACTTATAAAGGGAGACAGCTACATAAAGTGAACAGCTACTCAGGGCTTGAATGGAACTTTGTTGAAATCTTGGCTCCACTAAAATCAATGGCAAAATTCTCAGTGATTGCAATGCAGCCAGGATTTCACTCGCTGTGTTAGAGGTATTCAGCCAGCAGTGCCTATAAATGAAGCAACCTTTGGCTGCATCTACACTGGTAAATTAAGTCAACTTAAGCTTGGCTTAAGTTGACTTAATTTGCCCTGCGTCTACACTACACTTTGCTTGTCGACTTAAGCAGCTTGCTTAAGTTGACTTAAGGAAAATAAAGTTAACTTAATGAAAATTAAGTCGACTTTATTAAACCACCTTTCTACTCAACCTAAGGCTTAATTCAACTTTTTTAAGTCGAATTAAGCCAGTGTAGCCCTGGGGTAGCCCTAAGTCAACTTAGGGCTACCTCAGGACTACACCAATGCCCTCCCTGCTGGGGGGACGACACAGGAGGAGCCTGGCATGCCCCCCAAAGGGCAGGGCAGAGCCCTGTGTGACGATGTCTGGATTTAGGGAAGCATTTATGATATTATTTTCAATGGATATCTCATAAATGCTATAATCCATAGGAGCTATGTCATGTTTGGTATCAATAGAAAGGTA
>ML685863.1:4174028-4238957 GCA_007922175.1 Pelusios castaneus | reverse complement strand
CCAGCTACAATGGGCCCAGGGAGTGACCTGATGAGCCATTAAGGACATAAGGAATACAACCATTGTGTCCTTAATGGCTCATCAGTTTACTCCCTGGGCCCATTGTAGCTGGAAAATTCCTAAACATTAAGGACACAATGGTTTGACACACCCGCCTCTCTCAGCCATTTCAATAAAATAACATAAGTTAAAGTATAGATAGAACACCATATTCCTAACTTCTAATTGAAATAGAATTCCTAGACATAAACTATATAATCATTCCCAGCAAATTATTACCTTTCTATTGATACCAAACATGACATAGCTCCTATGGATTATAGCATTTATGAGATATCCATTGAAAATAATATCATAAATGCTTCCCTAAATCCAGACAGCATCACACTCAGGGCTCTGCACTGCCAGGGTCCCTGTCCCCCTTTGCCCCATTGCACACAAGGGGTGCCCCTCCCGCCACCGTGGACCTGCCCAAGGTCCCCCTAGCTCCACAAAGTCAACCTAGAGCATCCAGTGTGGACGATCTAGGCCAACTTTGTAAGTTCCCCTTTAAGTCGACTTTAATTTTAAGTGTAGACACACTTAGTCAACTTAGTTAAAGTCGACTTAAAAGTGCAAGTGTTGCCATAGCCTTTGTTTCCCTCAGCCACTAAACTCAATTCACATTACCACATTTACTCTATCCCAGATACCTTCAGACCAGATCTTCAGCTGCTGTGAATCAAAATAATGCCGTGTGCTGATGATCCAGCCTGGTTTCCAATGCCCTGCATATTCAACTGAATACTACTGAAGCAGAAAGTCTTGAGCATGCAGCACACAAAAACAGCTAAGCAGATACTAGCAAAAGTAGCTTTGGGTTGTTTAAAACTAAAATAAACATTTCAAGACCTAACTGTTGATTCAACTGGGTAAACAGGAAAACACGGTTTCAATAAAGCTGCCTCCCTGAACACCATTTTCTCATTTGTATGTGTATGTGAATAAATCATCAGGAAACTTCAAGATGCAGCATGTGTTGGTTAAAATACCACTTCTATGACAGTGTAAACCACTGCAAGATAACGAAGATGACTTGGATAGTTTCAGCAGAGTAAAAGCTTTATTTTAGTGGCAAAAGCAGAATGAGACTATGTCGTCTTTTGATACAGAATGTTTTTTTCCACTTCAGATTGTTTAGTGCTGTATATTGTTACATATTCAAATTAAATTCAGCTGCTGTGTCATCACTTGAGTTGGCTGAACTGGTTTAGAGAAAACAGAAATACGAATTTTAGTTAAAAATACAAACTATTAAAAAAAAGTCTAATTAATTTTTGTTGTATTCACATGAACTACTGCACTTTCTGTTTTTAACCAGAGATGGAAATGAAAGTTATTATTACATATTTTTATTAAGCACAAAAAGTGTGCCAGAGCTGTACAAAATATGGAAGAGAACATGAGGTAAAATCCTGCTTCTAATGGAGTCAATGGCAAAAATCCTATTGACTTTACTTGGCCTAGCATTTCACCACTGGTCTCTGCTGCAATGGGATTACTGCTAAAAAGATTGTTTTCATGGAATTTCCAGCCTGCACAGTCTTGGATACTAAAAAATTTACATCAAATCTGTATGAGATTTCTTTCCTCATTTCTAAACCAAAGATATTCCGGATCATTCAGCCCCTCATCCATATTGTTAAAAGACTATCTGAACTGAAGCTTCAGATCTTTGGAGTTCTTAACTCTAATTCTACCATACAAACCAGTGGGATTAGAACTAAAGACTGAAAGTCAGGATGTTTGGTCCTTCTCCAGATTCAGAGGTAATGTCTCTGTGACTCAGTGTCTCTATCTATGAAAATGGGGCTAATGATACTTACCTATCGCATAAGAGGTTCTGTATTTATTTAATCAATGAACTATATTCAGACCTGCTGTCAGAGAGTGCAAACTTCACTTATATAAAAGGTATTTTTATTAGTACATGTATTTCTGCTTTGCCACACCAAGGTTTAAATGAATGAGATTATTAATTCCCCTTCTACCTGATAAATTAAAAGTTTATACATTAGGAAAGGCAAAGTTATGATTCCCCTAATGCCTATAACTCAGCCCCCCAGTCTACATGCACAGAACTCCCCTACGTCATTTAGGGCACAGCCAGGAGAATGTTATGACATGGCAAAGGCTGATTCTTGTGGGAGAAAGAAGGCAAGACACTGAGAAACACAGGTGGCTATTAATCTTTTACATTTGATTTTGTTTGTATGCAGACATTTCTGATCATCACAGAGTCATCATTCAGCAGAATACAGACCACCATATGAAACATTACAGCAGTGACCCTTTCATCACATACCCAGGTCTTCTACTGTTTAGAACATTCTGGAGAATCATCCTTTGGACTAAAATGTCTCATGCTTCTTCTTAGCAGAAGGGTGAATGCGGGGGAAAGTTTGGTAAATGCTGTACACTGTGAGACTCAACTGGAAAAAATGTAAAAAGGAGTAAATATGCAAATAATAAAGGAAGTTGCTGGTGTGGACATATTTGGATCGCCCCACACAAGGGCATTTACTTGAGGTGAGGGGAAGCTGTTATTTAACACGGGAATGCCTGAGCTCTACTAGAATGTGTTAGGTCTTGCCTCTGGGAAGGGATCCGGTAGGACGAGGCTATAGCTACATTAGAAAAGCATGATCCACACTGACAATAACCCAAATACAACCCACACCCTCTGCACTGCTCTTTAGGCTAGATTATAACATAACAGTCTGCCTTGATGGAGGAGGCGCCTGTCCCTGAACTGCCCGGGAAGTGGACAGGGAATAAAATGGTGGTGCTGAGTCACAATGCATTCCCTGCCTGCTCCCATTCTCTGAGAGGAAAGTAATCTTCTGTTGTTCTACAGCAGGCGCAGACTACATGCCTCTCAGGGCTTAGTTGACTTTGCTGGGCAGCGCGCTGTGGGGACAGAGTCAAGGCTCTGCCCACCCTTCACCCCTGCCTGACCACTGTATGCCTCCCTGTTTGGAAAGGGAGAAGCAGCTCCATGGAGTTTGCTGTCCACCCCACTGTGTTGGAAGCCATGTAAGGAATCGGGGTTACCGTATGCCTCCTCCTTCCCCTGCACAGGCAGCTTGGGCAAGAAAAAAACTGCCTTTTGGCTTTCTTTTTGTACTAGCGTTTTTTAATTTGTTTGCCTGTTTTCCCAGCCAACTCTCACCCAAAGGTGAACCTGTTCCTTTCAACAACTCATAATCTGCTGTAGTTCGGTATTTTTGTTCTCTTTTGGTGTTTTGGCTGCTCCCTTTCTATTGTTATTTCCTCAGTCTCTCCTTTCTCACACCAATGTAACACAGTGCAAGTTACTAGAACATGATGGCCGCCAACAGAAATGCAGATCTGTAGCTACTGCAGAAGTTGTATGCAGGTTTTGCAGTGAAAAGTGAAACCAAGTGAAACTTGCCTGTTTTCATGTTTTTGTTACAAACCTTCTTCAACTCAGACCAAGGTTGCCAAAGAGTTGGCCAAGCTCCACAAACACTCTGAGAAAAGTCACGCTTCTTCTTTTGCCTGAACGTTGCCCCCGTTTGAAATTAATCTTGGCCCAGATTTGAATGCTGTGGATCAGTTTACGGGTGTGTTCTGATATTTTCCCCTTCACTTGAATTTGAAATTCAAAGCCAAATTCAGGGCACATGAACCAACTGGGATAAAAAGCAACAACAATAAATATTCTTTTCAGAAGAAACTCATTGATATTCACAGCTCCAAGGAGCAACACAGCAAACAGCATGTGCAGTATAATAGGATTCTGTGCTTGATCCTCCTGCAGGTAGGTGGACTGGGGGGAAGCAAGAATACGGCTCCTGTGAAAAGGCAAGGAACAACTGCAGCCCTCATGCTTGGGGAAGAACAAGAACTGCTTCCTTCACATGTCTTGTGGATACACCTGGACCCAGATAGGATGGGGAAAAGCTGAGGCCACTGCAGAATAAGAAAAGCAGCTTATACCAGGGTTGCCCATCCTACAGATCATGGGCTGTACACAGGCCACCATAGCCTTTCATGAAGCCCACAGCCTGCTTCAATGAAATATATCAGTGTTTCTCCAACTGTGAGTTCTGACCTAAAAGGGGGTCACAAGCCTATAGAAGGGGGTTATGGTATTGCCACCCCTATTTCTCTGCTCTGGCTGGGCCCCATCCAGCGGCCGCTGCTCTCTGGCCACTGAACTCGGAAGGGCTATGTCTACACTAGCAATTTAGGTCAACTTAAGGACTTAAAGTCGACCTTATTAACTTGACTTAACAAAGTCGACCTAACTTTTTCTAGTGTAGACATGGCCAAGGGTCCGTGCCTTGCTGAGAGACACTCCGTTTCTGAATGACCTCAGAGCAATAAATTCTGCTGCACGCACAGGACTGAATACATGCATACATACACCACTGAGTTCATTTGTCCTTTCTGGTCCCTGAGTAATTTGTTTTCATATATGAGTCTCACTTAGCACAGAAACTACCAAGCTGTCCCAAAATACTATGCTGAAATTACCAAACTGCACCCAAAAGCCTTATCCTATGAGAAAGCCTGAGGACCTTTAGCCAAATGATGATTGTTCAGAAAAAGGGGATAATAATGAAAGTGCCACTTCAGCCACCACAGCATTATTTCAAGTTATGATGATGCACATGCTGGGAAGTATTGTGTAAAACTATTACAGCGTGATTATGAGAAACATACCAACAAACAAACTGAAACAGGACAGATTAATTGCAACTCAACCCTTTCTTTGTGTCTCCATTAAGGTACACAACGCTTTTCATGACATCCCCCCATGCTGGGATTGCTTGCCTTATTCTGGTCCATCAAGCCACTATCCTATACTTATTTATACCCCAGTTTAGCAAAGTGTTTAAGCGTGTGCTAAAGTTTAAACCTTGCGTATGTCCCATTGAGAAGGGACTTGGACAATATGCTTCTAAGTTTCTTCTCCCTTTCTGCCAGTGTGGCCCATTTGTAGCTGTTGCAACCAGCACAATTTTGAGCAGCTTTAAGGTACCTTTAAATTGTGCCAGGGGGCAAAACAGAGCCCTGGGATGGGTCCATTACTGGGGGCTAACGGAATTGGTACAGCTGAGAAACTAGCACTTTAAGTTTAGAAAACTAAGGGTTCCATGAAAATGGCAGTTTTGAGGCAAACTCCCTCCATCTTAGAACCACAATGTCCTGATGACTCTATTAGCATCCCTCTGTAGAAGATATCCAGTTTGTGGTGGGATCTCAGGGTGATAAAAAAGGGTCATAGTGAGAAATCAGAGCTGTGCTTGGTGGCAAATGGTGGTTATTCAGGGTTGAAACAAAAGAGAGTGAGAGTCAAATTCTGGCACTGACTCCCTCTTTGGTCTTTACACCCAACCTCTTCTCCTCACTTTCCCCAGCTGCAGAGGGAAGAAAATAGAGAGGAAAGCCATCACAGAGGTGTTGCAAGGGTTAATGAATTGTCTAAAGTACTCTAAGAAAGACAAGTGCTATTACTAGGTGGATGTGATAAGTCAACAGATCAATTTGATTATTGATCAGGGACAAACCCTGTCCATCACCTTGAACACATGGATCCAGGAAATAACAGAAGCAAGAAAGTCCATGCAGGGGAACACGTATACAGCACCCTAATTCCATTGCATAAAGAGATATATGAGCTGCAGGGACTACTACAGTCTTTGAGCTACGTAGCCACTCCATGAACTAATTTGTAGGGTGGATGTTATCCTTTAATCCCTATGGAAGCAGCCCTGAGTCAGCCCATGTAGTCAAGTTGTATGAAAGGACCAGGATTTGTCCCTTTGAGAATCTTGTTAAATGCTGCTATGAATGTTACTTCTGCCATTCCAATCCACAGAAATGTGACAAGCACAGAGAACAGGAAGTGAAGAGGAGAAAAAGAACCACAAAAAGGAAAAAGTTGAATTTTAGGAGAAAAGACTTCAAGCTGGGAATCCCCCGTCAGCCCATGTACAGAGTCCCACACACTGAACTTGCGTGGGCATTCCATAGGTGATTTAAATGTATCCCCACCAACCTTACTGAGATTTTAGGATCCCCACAATGTTCTTTGTTTGTTAGCAGTTCCTCCCTGTTTCTGTTTATTAGTCCTAGCAGTGGTTCAGCAGGGTATGTGATTAACCACAGCTAATTTTACTATGCTCTACTTCCACGCCCTAGTCTGCAAGATTATTCATTACGCAATATGAATATTAACGTGGCAGATCTGTTACTTAATTGTGATCCCAGGTTTGATTTACACCGGAATAATGGCCCACTAGTGAACCAAGCCTTCTAAACTATGTCTACACTGGCAAGTTCGTTCGAATTAAGGAGGCTTAATTCGAGCTAACTAAAGCCATGGCTACACTAGGCTTTAGTTAGTTCGAATTAAGGGCTTCCTTAATTTGAACTAATAAGTTCAAATAGGGTATTCGAACTAAAGGGTTAATTTGAACTAACTAGTTCGAATTAACCAATGTGGCCATGTTAATTCGAACTGATTTCTTAGTTCGAACTAACCGGCCATTGAAATGAATGGGGATCGCTAATTTGAACTAAGCAAGTGCCATGGATGGCACTTGCTTAGTTCAAACTAACTTTTTCTAGTTCGAATTAAGCTAATTAATCTAATGCAAACTAACTAAAATTAGTTTGAATTAGTTGGTTCGAACTAACTAATTCGAACTAATTTTAGCAAGTGTAGACATAGTCCTAGTGACTTTCCCATGTTGCACAATAGAAAGCAGTCCATACACATTTTCAGCAGTGCTTGAATGATCCCTATCCATGGAGAAAAACTACTACTGTTTCCAGCAGTTACACTCTGAGCTGGAGGTGGTGATGTTTGGTGAACAGCCAGTTTGTTCTAGATGCTGTGATGTTTTTCTTTCCCCCTTTTAAATCCTGAATTAATTAGCAAAGAAGTACTTCCAGATTTTCTCAGGCAGACAAATTCTGGTCTTTTTATGAAAAGGGGGGTAATCTTATGAAGCTTGATTTGTCATCTGTCTCACCAAAATGGATATTATTCTGTTAAAAATAAAATACAAATATAATACATAAGAAAATATGGAATAAGGAAGAAACTTCCCCTATGACCAGGTAATACCATAGTGGTTCGCTCAGAGTAGTGGGGTTTTTTTTTGTTTGTTTTGGGGTTTTGTTTGGGTTTTTTTGCACCTTCATAGGAAGCATCTAGACCAGTTGGACTCTGGACAGACCCAGTATGGAATGTATACGTTGGTCTATAATTAACATCATATTCTTGTATTTTTCTTTCTAGTTTAGAAAGCAAATTGAGTGGGCTGAAGAAATGTGATTTTTTTTTCCAACTTACATATGGTTTACAGCTGTCTTTACACCCACTCTTTTGTTTATAGTGAAGGATGATCTTCAAAGTTAATCACATTTATTTTCCTGTGATTTTCTTGCATAAGGTGTTTAAATTTAGTGACACTTCAAATTCTAGTACTATTTACGTTATTTATATGACTCAGATGATATATCATTTGACGAGATCAATATCTAAGATCATGAAATTCTCTTCAGCTCATATTACGTCTCAATTATATATATATATATATATATATATATATATATATATATATATATATATATACACACACACACACGATATTCTTCTTACATTCATTTATGACTTTAGTTACTTTATTTCTCGCTCTATTTTTAACAATTATTTTCCTTTTTATTTCATTTGCCAGGAAAGGGTTATTTAAATACTGAATGATTTTTATTTATTTATTCTCCTTTAATTGTGACCTTTCCTGTAATCTTTAACTAGCTGTCATTTGCTTCAATGTTTTAAAATATTTTCAATATTTTGGGGGTAAGTTTTAACAGTTTACCTTGGCTGACTAAACTGCATTAAACAGCATTTACCTCAAGCAGTAAACTATGGCATCAAAAAGTACCAGCAGGGCTCTGGGTAGTTGGTCCCCTGGGTATATGTTTTCTTTCTCCTTGTTAGCCGACTGTAAGAGTAAGGCCCCTATGTGCCCATGTTCTTGAACGAAACCACAGAACAAGTCAGTCAGAAGGAGGGTGAGACCATCAAAATTCCCTTTCTAAGTGTTTTATGATGTGAAAACTAACATAGCTGATGAAGGTTTCCTCACCCTTCTGCCATTTGTCAGTCACATTTGCTCAGTGACAAGGGTTAAATTTTGAAGGACAGTTATATTCATTCTTTAAGTGCTGACCTTTTTCTGGCTGCTTCCTGTGCACTGAGTCCTCCCCACTGCCCTTTGCATGTCGCTTTCTGAACACAGCAGCCAGGGCCCACTCCAACATCCCTCAACCCTCTTTTTAAAGGGACAGTCCCACATCGCTCCTTACATAATTTCTATGGGTATTACCAGAAATGACAACTACAAACAAAATGAAAGAGTCAAACAACAATCAAATATTAACAAATGATCCCATTTCTGAAACTATCTATTCCTGGCTCCTCGCAGTCTTGCAGCATTAATTAGCATTATATCTTTGTAGATTATTTCCACATCAATATTTCTTTTTCTACTGATCCCGTTCTATCTGATTTTCGTTCTGTATGGTAAAAGGGTTTTCTTCTTCTTCTCTCTTAGGCATATTTCTTCCTTTTCATTTGGAATTTGAACAGGAGCCCAATAATGACATTATTAATCATGTACTAATATTTATCACCTCCTACTATCCCGTTGGCTAGGACCTAGACTTTCAACTTTCACATTTGGCTTTTGGAGACAGCACTGCAGAGGTCATTTGAGGTGTTGGCAAATGGACTTCTACTAAGGACGTACTCTACGAGCCACAGTTACACACAACCGTCATTCATTATCGTGACTCCTAGTGAAAATGAGGAAGCTGATGGACTGGCTGGGAAGATGTCCAGCCACAGAAAGAGAACAGCTTTTCCATGTGAGTCAGCCTTTTGCTTTTTCATTTTGGACCGCTTACTCTAACAAACAGCGCACACAGGTGATTGATAGATATATTCTCTTCAAGGGAGAGCTCTCAGAATGGCCAAAAGGTTCTTGGTGACTTTGCATTTACACAGCTCAAAATAAAAGAAAATTTCATCTATTTCTCTCAAACAACAAGAACTTCATGCAATCGTTTAGGGGTTTTAAGGTGATTGCTTTCTTTACTTACATGTTACCAGCCTTGTGATTTCATGGGAAGTCTTGAGATATTTAATATTTTTCATAAAGCCCCAGTTCAGATGAGCTCCTGAAAATCTCAGGTTTCATTTTTTTTTCAAGAGTACATTTCTATCCTGCATAGTTGTGGGGAAATGGTTGAACGCATGATCCTGTGTGCACCCTAAAGAGTCACATACGTACACACGCAGGTGGTCGACAAGAAATTTTCAAGAAATTAAAAAAAATATACGCAAAGATTTTTTTTATTCACCACCTTCCCCACCCTCCATTTTTTTCCTTTTTTGACCAGTTCTTTAGCTGGTCAGAAGAATTCAAACACTTTTGAAATTTCAATGAAAATTGGAAAAAGAAATTCTCATATACAGCCTGCACATATACTAGTGTGTGGTCTGACTAAATTATTTTTCTACAGCTTACTCCTGCTTTGCCAAAGACCATTGTTAATTATTATTATTATTATTGATAATGTTCATAGACCCCAATAAGGATTGCCCTAAGCTCTGTAAAAACCCATGTGAAGCTTTGTTTTACTAGGGTGTTCAGTAATCCCTCTGGAACAAAGGTTCTTGAAGGAGATACTCTCAGTGACACAGTTAGCAGTTGCCCTAAATAACAGAGCACGGGCTTCCGTAGCACTCCTCTCTCTGACTTCCTGCCTAGGAAATTAAATCACTTAAAGGTACAATTCCAAATGCCACATGCTTCCTGCCTAGAAAAGTTTATTCAACCTTATTTCCCTGATTCAGCTCAGAACTGCATGAACCTCCCCACCACCCCCATTTTCCTTTTAGCACTCAAAAACTCAGGACTTAAGTTTGTCTCAGAAAGGCAAAGGTTTGTTCCCCCCTTTTCTCAAAGAATTTTAAACTTTTTCTTGAAGCTTCACTTCAATAGGATTTAAGCACATGCTTAAGTATATACTGAACTGGGATAGCCTTGAGCTATTGCCTAAATGGTTTGGTGGCTCAGGGCCTTAGTGGAGGAAAACAGAAAACAAAACCTGTGGCTTTGGAAGCAAAACTCAAAAAGTGAAACAAAATATGTTTGGTTTACTACTTTTTACTTTTTTTTCTTTTCATTGTGGTCCCCTGCTTTCCCACCTAGAGAAAATACAACTGTGACAAAACTGGAAATCCCCTGAACAACATTGTTCTGATAATAAGATTGTACAAGCTCAACCAAAATATTATGCCAAAAAAGCCTTTTTCTTTCAGTTTGCTTTGCTTTGCTTTGCTTTGCGAGAGAGAGTGAGAGTCTACTTAAATAATAAACAAGGAGAATTTAAAGAGAGATTATCTCATTTTTGGGTGATTCATGATCAGAATACAATTCATTTCTGAGTTCTGATGCTTTGATAGTTATAGCTGGAAATACAGCTGAAATGAATATTAGTGACGGGGTTCATCTTCTTATAATTTTGTACATATTGTTGTGCCAGATTCTGAAATCCTTATACCATATTTCCTAAGGCAAAATACCCTAGACCTGGGATTCAAGGGCTATATCTACACTGGGTAATTTAAGTCGACTTTAACTAAGTCGACTTTAAGTCGACTTAGTTAAGTCGACTTAGTGTGTCTACACTTAAAATTAAAGTCGACTTAGGGAGGACCTTACAAAGTCGACCTAGAGCGTCCACACTGGATGGCTAGGTCAACTTCTAGGGGCTAGGGGGACCTTGGGCAGATCCACAGTGGCTGGGGGGGCACCCCTTGTCCAGTGCCAGGGGGCTCAGCCTTTGCCCCATTGTACCTAGGTACAATGGGGCAAAGGGGGACAGGGACCTTGGCAGGGCATAGGAGCAGGGTGGGCAGACTCTGCCCTGCCCTGTGGGGGGGCATGCCAGGCTCCCCCTGTGCCCCCCTGGCAGAGAGGGCATTGGTGTAACCCTGGGGTAGCCCTAAGTTGACTTAGGGCTACCCCATGGCTACACTGGATTAAGTCAACTCTAGGGAGTCGACTTAAGCCTTAGGTCTACTAGAAAGAAGGTGTAATAAAGTCGCCTTAATTTTAATTAAGTCGACTTTATTTTCCTTAAGTTGACTTAAGCAAGCTGCTTAAGACGACTTAAGGAAACTGTAGTGTAGACGCACGGTAAATTAAGTTGACTTAAGCAAGCTTAAATTGACTTAATTTACCAGTGTAGATGCAGCCAAGTAGACTTGGGGTTATTGATATAAGAGTTTACCTCATCCAGAAGACCTGAGGAGGGCATAATTCAAGGTTGCTTGATGCAAAGGACATCTGACTTCAGAGGGCTTTGGATCAGCTCTGAGGAAATCCAAAAAGGTACTAAAACAGTGGTTTTGCTGCAAAAATTTCACCATGAAGGAACTGCTGAGTTTGGTGATAACACCAGCGATGACATCAGCAGACGGGGTAACGATCCTGGGGATGGCCAAAGTGACAGAGAGAGGAGAAGGAGTGGGAGTGTCAGACAGACAGACAGGCTGGCTAGACCTGCCTGGAGAGGGTGCTGATTGAAGAAGAGTTAGTAGAGCTTTAAGGAGGGAAACTTAAAGGAGCTCAGCATGGTGTCGTGAGCTCTAACAGCTCCCCACCTATTCATATCGTGATGGGCTTGGGAGAAGAGAGAGTCCTCGGGAAAAGTGTCGATGTCCCATAGCCAACCCGATAACCCATCATCAAGGGCAGGTGCTGAAAGGGGGCATCAGGCATGGACAGATTATGGCACATGGTGCGTGTGTATATTTGTAAATAGTCAAGAAGCTCCAGATAAACTAATATAGACGAGGAAAGATGAGAGATTTCTGTCTATAAAACTATTCTTCCATGTTAGATTATATCTATTCTTAGCACAATCAATAAGATCTGTTATTTTCACTAACTCTACACCTAGGCCTGATCCGAGCTAAGTTGTTTAAACTCCTGATTGAAGTGATATTATTTCCACATGCGGCATTGTGTCTCTGGGTTTTCCAGTGCCAGGGGATAAATGGCTATAACCATTTAACTCAAAAAGTCTACAAGAGATAAGGAATGAATAAATACTGGATGGCGGCAGCAACAGTGCCAGATAAAGAGTCGCTAGATGGATTTGTGTTTATGTGGCGGTGGTTCACTGGAGGGGAAACAAGTCATCACAGAGGCTCACAAACACAAGCCCACATCAGTCAATGACTAGTCTGCACCTGAATTATTTTGGTGTGTGTTGATGTGGAGGAGTCGGAGACACAGAGAGGGGAGGAAATATTTGACACCACTGCTGTGTGTCTCTGCAGCTTCCTTTATTTACTTGTAGGGCCTGATTCTGAGTGGGTGTAGTCCCAGTTTGCTAACAGACCGCCCATATGGGGAAGGGGTTGCAGGACTGAACCTTTATTGCAATCACTCTGGGGAAGGGTAAGGTGCTGGTGTTTTGCAAATAATAAATAGTAGCATTTGTATTTATTAAAAATAATGCCCAGCTCTTATCTACCACTTTTTATCTGGGAACTCTCACACCACTTTACAGAGTCTCCCGCCTGGATAATTATGTATTTACACTGGGTTCAGTGAGGTTGACACAGCTGTAACTGAGGGCAAAATTCAGGCCCCAGCTATGTGGAGCGTCAGGTCTTACGTAAGTCTTGCTCTCAGCAGAATCACTAGTAAAAATCCCACTGCTGTAAGTAGGAGCAGGATTGGGCTTTTAAGATCTGATCCAAAACAGGTCGATACAAGTGGGAGTCTTTTTACATAATTCAGTGGGCTTTGAATCAGCCTCTTAGTTTGGAAGTAGGAAGTTTATTTTAAAATAAAGTTCCATGAGTATTTTTACTTTGGCTTCCTGGTTCACACTCTGCCGCTTTTCATCCTTTTCACTGTGTTTACACTTCCCCCTGCCTGCGGTTGCTTTATCAGAGCAGTGGGTCCACGCTACACACTGGGTATAAAGTAACCGAGTGAGCTCCTCTCACACACACACACAGGCACGCAAACACCAAATGTGCTCAGAATGATATGGACCAGCACAGCATTTGGCATTTTACTCTTGTTTCTTCTTCATGCCACTTCTGGAGAAAGTGGTTTTTCCTCAGCAGATGGTGATGGTGAGTCATTTCACGTTTTTGCCTTCAGATTCATAAATAATCTTGAAAAAAAATGTGATTTTTAACAAGATCCTCAAACTTCTGCAACAAGAAGCTTCAGCTGTTAAACAGAATCAGTTAACATTTTAGCCCGGAGGTGTGGTTCTCTCCTATGCTGTATGCGTTGGATTTGTGCGGTCCTGGTGTATTAGCCACATAAATACCTGTTAATATCTATGCCCAGTTCTGCATTCCTTGTGCACCCAAAACTCCTATTAAAAATCCATTAAAGCGTGGGAATGCAGGAATGCAGGATAAGACAAAATTAGCCATTTTCATTAGGGTTAGCTTTTGTTTAAGACTTATGATTGTTTAAGGTTGGCAAGTAAAGAATTATGTGTTCTCTTTTATAAAGACATGAAACAGTCATATGAAAAGATGAGGCACTGATTATGCTCCCACAATTCTCACAGGGAAAAATGTTTTAAAGTGCCAGAAACGGTCCAATGTGCTCCACTCAAGAGGAAAAATTTCCTCTTCAGGAGATTATTTTTGAGCTCCAGAAATCAGTGAACTCAAGAAGAGGGATACAAAGGATGCATTCTAGTTCCCCTTCCAGCAAAGTGGGGGCAGAATTTAAAGACAATAGAATTACAACTAGGACGTTACTGAACTAAGCTGATTATTACTGCAAACTGAATTATTTCACTTCCACAGTTAAAAGTATTTTACAGCAGTAATCATCAAATTTGTTAAGACACCATTCAATTTAAACAGTTTGTATCTAGTTCTGCACTACATTCAGGAAAAGTTCCCATTGCCTTCAATGAGAATATTGTCGGACATACAGCTTGAGATTCAAATTCTTTAAACTGCCTAGGACTTGATCCTGAAAATGTTTATTTACATGAATAATCCTCACTCATACAAGTAGTCCGATTAAAGTCAGTGGGAGCATGCAGATAAGGACTCCTGGCATAAGACCAGTCTCTCTCTCAATTATCAATTTTTAGAGGGGGAGCCGTGTTAGTCGATTTCAGCAAAACAAACAAGGAGTCTAGTGGCACTTTTAAAGACTAACAAATTTATTTATTGCATGAGCTATTGTGGGCAGAATTCCACTTCATCATGCGTCTGATGAAGTGGGATTCTGCCCACGAAAGCTCATGCGATAAACAAATCTGTTAGTCTTTAAAAGTGCCACAGGACTCCTTGTTTGTTTTACTAAGTTTGTAAAGCCGAAGTCAGCTTGATAGTCAAACCTGGTGAAAGGGAAAATGCATTAATGCTTTGTTACAGTACAAGCTGGAGAGGCACCTTTACAGACTAAATGCTAGTATCCAAAACAAAGAAAAAGAAAGATATGGAAAACAAGTTAAGAGACGGGGGCAAACTGGTAGATTGAATTTTAGAGACTTGTAAAGAGGTTTGTAACTTGTAAAATCATCCTAAAAATACTCCTAGCAGAAGTGTGTAACTTTAGAAACACACTTTCTGTGTAAGTTGAATTTAACAATGTTGCACAAGACGGCTTCCCAGAAACTGGTATCCTATTGATTCTTTCTTCCTGTATGTACGCTTGGCTTTTAGCAATAAACCTGACTGATACTAATCATTTGGTGTCTTGAATATATTTCATAATAGACAAAAGTGTAGTCAGACAATTGACTTTACAGTTTAGCAACAGTATTTACTGTGCATATTCCCATGAACTTTAGTACACAAATTCATGAATGTGACTAAGTCTCTGCAAATATTTGTATTGTTGCAATGCAGAAGTTCCCTGTAGGATTGGGGTCCCATTGTGTTGAGTACTGTACAAACACAAGAGAAAACCCCTACCCTAAAGGATTTACAATGTAAGCAATAATTATGAGCCCAGTTATTCTATCAGAGATGCTGGAACTAGAGGTACTCAAATTAGTGCAAAAGTTCCTCACTGGTTTAAGTGAAATCGTGATCAGGTGTTCTCTTTGAGTTCCCCAAGACCTGCAATTTAAAATTGAACATTTAATGCTAATCTGTTATCTTAATTGGTCTTTTTTACTGTTAGAAATGCTTTTCTTCAGTCAAAAAAGTTGCATTCAGAGCCCAGGAGTTCATTGCCAGATGTTGTAAGTCAGGGGCCCTACTGCTTCTATGCTAGTTTGATGTCTGAAGAACCCCTTTACTATTTAAATAGTCAACAATTTGCTCAAGTGTTAGATAAAGAAGCTGGTCTTCATTAGATTTTTCAATCTCTAGGACAACGGTGCAGATTCTGATTTTCAATTTCTGCCACTCAATTCCCATGCTTATGGGTCCTGACTAAATACGACTTTTCAAATAACTGGTAGCATTTAGGAAGAGGAATGTTAATTCAGAGTTTTATTGGTTGATTATGATACCATCTGTGGATTTATTCATATTATGTCATGGCCTTTAGTTACTTACATAAGCCCCCATGCAAAACAATGTCACTATATAACTAATAAACAGTATAATAATTCCCAACAATTGTAATGCTACCAATGTGTAACCAGACTTATGGATAACCAAAGTCCCCAATAACTGTATAAGAAGTCTTAAGAGTGCTGCCCAGTCTCTGGTCATATATGACATGAGTATCTATGGCTATGTCTATACTTGGCCAAATAAGTCGACTCAGTATGTCCACACTATAAAATTAGGTCGACTTAAAGTGGACCTTGCCAAATCGACTTAGATCATCCACACTAGATGCCTAAGTCGATTTCTAGGGGCTAGGTGGACATGGGAGTGGTCCATGGTGGGAGGGGTGGCACCTCTTTAAAAGTGCCAGGGGGCTCATTGTACCAGGGTTCAATAGGGGCTGAGCAGGACAGGGACAGGGGCAGGGTAGAGGAGCGGGGTGGGCAGGGATATGTCCTGCCCTGTGGGTGGGCACGCCAGGCTCTGGCTATGCCAGGCACCCTGGCAAAGAGGTCAGTGGAGGAGCCCTGGAGGCCCTTTAAGTTGACAAAAAGTTGACTTAGGGCTAAGCCATGTCTACACTGGCTTAAATCGACTTAATAAAGTCGACTTAGCCAGTAAGTCAACTTTAAACTAGATTTTATAAAGTCGACTTAAAATTTCCTTAAATTGATTTAAGCAGCAGCTTAAGTCAACTTAAGGAAATTGTAGTGTAGACGCAGCATAAATTAAGTCAACTTAAGCAGGCTTAATATGGCCACATTGATTTAATTCGAATTAACTAATTCGAATTAAGGGTTAGTTTGAAGTAAAATGAGGTTTTACTAATTCAAACTAACTTTTCCTTAATTCGATTTAAGGAACTGCTTAAGTCGACTTAATTTACAAGTGCAGACGCACCCTAACAGACAACCTTGGGGCTTCTATCTGCAAAGGAATCAAAAATAGACTGGACATAGAGAATGTTTGCTGTGATCACTGCTACTGATTGGCCTGTTGCACCTACAAATCTGGACGCAGTGCTAGACTGTATGAAAACCTCCTATTAGTGTTGTTACTCTGTCCTGCCCATGCCCCCCCTGTCTGCTTGTTTGTTTCACCCACTTGTGAGGTCTTGCCATTTAGTCCATCAGCTGTTTAGAGCAGGAGATGGCTTTTACGATATGGATGTATAATGTCTAGCACAATGGGGTTCTGACCTTAAACTGAGACCTGTAGGGCACTAGTGTATATAAATAATCAAAAATAATACCTCATCTCCAGGAATGCTCCCTCCAGTTCAGATGTGAGGCACAAATGGGCTGAAGCTTGCCCAGATGCTGCCCAGGCTGTACCTGTTCTGTGGGTGAAAAGAGAATTTCGTTGTTCAAGGGCTTCAATCCTACATCTTTCTCCAGCATTACATTCTTGTAAACATTAAAAATATGTTGCATAAACCTTCACTTCACTAGATCCCTCTGTGCACATGCATGTGCCCACACACAAAAGATAGATTTCTGCTTTTGATGTTTTCTTTTAGAAGCCAGGCTGAGCCACAGGCATTGTATCCATTTGATCACCATCCCTATAGAAAAATTTAGTTCATTGATCACCAAGGTGATAACATGCTGCATCCAACTTGCTGTGAGAAAATAAACATTATTAGTAGCTCCCTGGCAGCCAGTTGCCCAAGACTGAAAAAATCCACTGTATCATAACCTCACGTATAAATCTGAGCCTTTAGAAAAAGAAGCTCAAAGAACAGTGTTCGATACAATGTTGACCACCCACTCACCAACCTCTTGAGATTTACCAGTGATGCTAGTCACCCATGCGCACTTGTCTGATTCTGCGATGAGTGCTTTTACCCTTTCTTCCCTCCCACTTCTTACACATGGAACATCCTTTTCAGATTCCTGCCCTGTTCTCCTTCAAACCCTGCCTCAAGATACAGTTCTGCCTTGATGTCTACAGGAATCCCAAGTGATAATGTCCATGTACTGCTATCCTCATTTTTTCTTCCCTGCTTCCCTCTGCTGTTACACCCACTCATTGGCTATGTCTACACTTGTAAATTTAGATCGACTTTAGCTAAGTCGACTTAGCATGTCTACACCTAAATTTTAAGTCGACTTAGGGAGGACCTTACAAAGTCGACCTAGAGCATCCACACTGGATGGCTAGGTCAACTTCTAGGGGTTAGGGGGACCTTGGGCAGATCCACAGTGGCAGGGGGGGCACCCCTTGTCCAGTGCCAGGGGGCTCAGCCTTTGCCCCATTGTACCTGGGTAAAATGGGGCAAAGGGGGACAGGGACCCTGGCAGGGCATAGGGGCAGGGTGGGCAGGGCTCTGCCCTGCCCTGTGGGGGGCATGCCAGGCTCCCCCTGTGCCACCCCCCTGGCAGGGAGGGCAGTGGGGGAGTCCTGGAGAGCCCTAAGTTGACTTTAAGTTGACTTAGGGCTACTCCAGGTCTACACTGGCTTAAGTCAACTTTAGAAAGTCGACTTAAGCCTAAAGTCGAATTAAAAGGAGGTTTAATAAAGTCGACTTTATTTTCCTTAAGTCAACTTAAGCAGCTTGCTTAAATCGACTTAAGGAAAGTATAGTGTAGACGCAGAGTAAATTAAGTCGACTTAAGCAAGGTTAAGTCGACTTAATTTACAAGTGTAGACGCACCCCTAAAGTCTTGTACTTGATTAGATTGTATTCCCTTCAGGACAGGGTCCATGTCCTCCTGTGTGTTTTTACTATATCTAGCATGATTTGGCTCTGATCATGAGTCTTGTAAGAATTGTTATAATGTAAATAATAAAGTGCCATCAATATGTTTTTGAATTGTGTCATCCAATGGTAATCAATAGTTCTACTCCAGTCATGGGAAGTCAGAAATAAGGATCAAGCCCTGTATTATTTCCATGGGAGGGGAATGAGGGTCAACAACTTCCATGTGCACACCTTGGATTGTAGAAATTGGATGGATGGGGAGTGGGTGCCATCACATCAGCATTGTTTCTTTGCCTCTGATGTGTAGGGAAATTGCCCCAAATGGTGGGGATTCCACATATAAGAGGAGTGGGTGGGCCCAAATCAGAAGATGATGGACCAAGGGTGGGAGTTGGAGGACAGTGCTTCATATTCATTGTTCCCATCCCCAAAAAGGAGTAGGGATCACAAGTTAATACAGCCTGGCTTTCAGACAGCTAATGTTCACAAGACCTGTTAGAGAAAACAGTGGTGGTTCTTCTTACCGTTGCAGCTAGCTTCTTTGCAGAGATGCTGAGGGCAGAAGCACTTTCCATTGCTCCTTGGTGGACCTGCCCCAAGACCATTCACAATCTAACTTCATTAGCTGTTCAGCTGATCTTGGGGTGGAAGGTAGGGTGTAAATATTTCTCCCAGCCATTTTTTTATTTTGCTATCCCTGGTCTGACATGCAAGAACTTTGGGTATGAAACATGTATCATCCAGTCAAATAGCGATTGTTTTTATGATTCATCAAGGCAAACTTTGAAGAAACTGTGTTCTGTGACAGAAAGTTTGAGATTTCCCTGCAAGCTTGTTGGTATGATGTTTGACAGAAATGGGTGGCACAGTCAAAATGTACCGAAGTGCTTAACTGCCTTTTGCCAGCATGGGGTCATTTGAAGTGATACCTTAGTTTTCTAGCTCTTGTTGATAGTCTGACACCAAAGCACAAGTATCAGTTCCATTTCACATAAGGGTTACCAGAGGCATGAAATGGAGCTGGAGGGCGGGGAGGCAGCCATGAGCTAGTATGCAGAAATAGGCTGTTGATAAGTTGTAGAGGGTACAGTGAAGAGCCACAAGAATGACTAAAGGATTAGAAATGATTCAAGAAATAGAAAACATGCCTTATAATGATAGACTCAAGAAGCGCCATCTATTTTAACAAAGAACAAGTTGGAGGGCGACATGATCCTAGTCTATAAGTATCTACATGGAGAACAAATATTTAATAATGGGTTCCTCAGTCGAGCAGAGAAATATATAACATGATCCAATGGCTGGAAGTTGAAGTGAGACAAATTCAGATTGAAAATAAAATGCTTTTTAAAAAAAATTGTTGCGAGGGTAATTAACCATTGGAACAATTTACCAAGGGTCATAGTGGCTTCTCCATCGCTGGCAATTTTAAAAATCAAGATCGGATTTTTTTTCTAAAAGATTTGATGTAGGTGTTATTTTGGGGAAGTCTTATGACCTGTGCCATATGGGAGGTCAGACCCTTCTGACCTTGTAATCTATAAATATTCTCAAACAACTTGTGGACTGTCTACACAATTGCCACTTATACCTGTCTAGCTACAGTAATGTAATAACACTAGTGCATCCTTCAGGGTAGAGGTGCTGCACTAGTGTAATAAACATTTGCTCTAGTAAGGCTTAGCTCAGTTTGACACACCAGCAGACATAGCCCAAATATAGACAAGCTCTTTGAAAACTCCTGGCAATTGTGGGTGATCTAGGACAATTAGAAAGAACCAAAACACAGTGCCCATCTTCAAAAAAAAGAAAGGAGGTTCTGGGGAACTACAGACATGTCAGCCTCACCTCAGTCCCCAGAAAAATCATGGAGCAGGGCCTCAAGCAATCGTTTTTGAGGCACTTGGATGAGAAGGAGGTGATCAGAAACAATCAGCATGGATTCACCAAATGCAAATCACATCTCACCAGTCTGATTGCCTTATATTATTAGATGACTGGCTTTCTGGATATGGAAAAAGTGGTGGATATGATATATCTTCACCTTCACAATGCTTCTGATATGGTCTTTCACAGTATACTCACCAGCAAGTTAAGGAAGTATGGTTTGGATGGATAGACTATGAAATGGCTAGAAAGCTGGCTAGATCATAAGGCTCAATGGGCAGTGATCAAAGGCTTGATGGCTAATTGGCAGCCAGTAACAAGCAGAGTGCCCCAGTCCTGGGGCCAGTTTTGTTCAACATCCTCATTAATGATCTGGAGGATGGAATGGATAGCACCCTCAGCATGTTTCCAGATGACACTAAGCTTTCAGGGAGTAGTAGATACATTGGAGAGTAGGTTGGATAAAAAGTGACCTAGATAAATTGGAGGATTGGGTCAAAAGAAATCTGGTGAGGTTCAATAAGTATAAGGGCAGAATCCTGCACTTAGGAGAAAAGAATCCCATGCACTGCTACAGACTAGGGACGAGTGGCTATACTGCATTTCTGCAAAAAAGGACCTGGGGATTAGAGTGGAGCAGAAGCTGAATATGAATCAACAGTGTGCCCTTCATGCCCAGAAGTCTAATGGCATCATTGGGCTGCATTAATAGAAGTATTACCGGCAGATTAAGTTAAATGACTAGTCCCCTCTATTCAGTATTGGTAAGATCATATTTTGAGTATTGTGTGCAGTCTTGAGCCCCTCATTACAAGAAGGATGTGGACAAATTGGAGAGAGTCCAATGAAAGGCAGTGAAAATGCTTAGGGGCTGGAGCATATGACTTGTGAGAAGAGGCTGAGGGAACTGGACTTATTTTGCCTGTGGAAGTGAAGAATGAGTGGGGCTTTGATAGCAGCCTTTAAATACCTGAGAGGGGTTTCAAAGGGGATGGAGCTAGGCTGTTTCAGTCTGTTTTCTGGCAGATGTCAGAACAAGGAGGAATGTTCTCAAGTTGCAATGGGAGAGGTCTAGCTTGGATATTTGGAAAACCTTTTCCACTAGGAGGGTGGTGAAGCACTGGAATGCGTTACCAATGGTTTAGTTGGGGTTTGTCCTGCTTTGAGCAGGGGGGTGGATTGGTTCCTTCCAATCCTACGACTCTAAGGCTATGTCTACACTTGTAAAGTTGTTGACTCTGTTAAGCTGACAACAAGGTTGACTTAAAGTCGACCTTGTTAAGTTGGCTTAACAGAGTGGCTACGCTTTAAGTTGACTTAAATCAACCTTGTTAAGTCGACTTAACAGTAGACATAGCCATCCACACTGGCTTTAAGTTGACTTAAGAAGTTGATTTAAGGCTTAAGTCGACCTTCAGAGGTGGTGTTATTAAGTTGACTTAAGGTGTTATTAAGTCGACTTAAGTCAACTTAATAAAAGCCCAGTGTGGATGCGGCTTTGTGTAGGTCAACTTAAGCATCCTTAATTCGACCTAAGTTGCCAGAGTAGACTCACCCTAAGATTCTAGGTCTTGGCTAGAAACGCTCCTTCTATTTCAGTCCTAACTTCTCAAACAGCAGCCTTTCTTCTTTCTAAACTGAGTGATGGTGCTATTGTGTGAATGAATGGAGTCTAGGATGTGTCATTCAAACTCATTTTCCATATATGACTTATACTTTGAGACTGATGCTATATTCTGGGAATCCTCATTTGTTACTACACATTTCATACTATGCCTAGTGTGTAATGAGGTATTCAAAAATCACAGTATCATGATTGCTAGGAAATGCTGACAGTTTTTTTTTTAAATAGATTAGTTCCCATTTTTCTCTTGGTATGAGATCTGTATATGGTTCTTACAACTAATATTTGGCTACCTGTGAATAGTATGACCATCTCAAATTCATGAACACTATATGCCGTAACATCACATTGAATGTATATTGCATACATCAAAAGGAGTTCTGTATACAAAGGGCTTCCAAAATCAAATCATACTTTTTCATAGTATAATTAATGGTAAAACCCAAGGATAAAGTAGGATATCTAAATCAATAAATTAGTTCCTGAATGATGCCATTTTATACCTTGTACAATAGATACCCTGTGTGTCCTTGAGCATATGATTGTCACGGTGGATGGAATTCACCCCTTGCGCAGAGGAATGCCATTAAATAAACCCAGAAAAAGAATAATAAAAACCCTTTCTATGATTTTACAAAACTGAAAGGTTGGCATTACACTACTGGGCTATGTCTACACTAGAAAAAGTTAGGTCAACTTTGTTAAGTCGACTTAATAAGGTGGACTTTAAGTTGACCTAAAGTTTACCTTATTAAGTCAATTTAACAAAGTGGTTACCCTGAACTGGGATTTAGTAAATTGACCTAACTGCCCTTAAATCCATGTCCACACTGTGCTTAAGTCGACCTAAGGAGTCGACTTACGGGTTAGGTCAACCTAACCAGTGATTCTTACTAAGTCGACTTACACTTTCATTAAGTTGACTAAAGGAATTTCTTAAGTCGACTTAATGAAAGCCTGGTGTGGACGTGGACTAAGTTTGGTCGACTTAAGCCTCCTTGGCTATGTCTACCCTGGCAAGTTAGTTCGAATTAAGGAGGCTTAATTCAAACTAACTAAAGCCATGGCTACACTAGGCTTTAGTTAATTCGAATTAAGGGCTTCCTTAATTCGAACTAATAAGTTCGAATAGGGTATTCGAACTAAGGGGTTCATTCGAACTAACTAGTTCGAGTTAACCAATGTGGCCATGTTAATTCGAACTAATTTCTTAGTTTGAATTAACCAGCCATTGAAATGAATGGGGATTGCTAATTCGAACTAAGCAAGTGCTTGCTTAGTTCAAACTAACATTCCAGTGTGGCCATGCTAGTTCAAAGTAAGCTAATTCGAATTTACTAAAATTAGTTCGGATTAGTTAGTTTGAACTAACTAATTCGAACTAATTTTAGCAAGTGTAGACATAACCCTTAAGTATTATTTGCTTCATTGATATTCCATATATTTCTTCTTAGGGACCGCTGCCGATGATGAACTGGACAACGTTGACATTGAGTGTTCCAGCCAGCTGGAAATTAAGGAATACAGTCACTCCCTAACATGCAACGTTATGGATTTGAACTTTAACTACACTAACATTAACCTTACTTTATGGTAAGAAGCTACACTATATATATGTAAGCTATCACGGCATTATAGGCCTGAATATTAATAATTAGAGACCTGCAAATCCACCGGTATCCACATTATATCTACGAATATCTGCATCCACAGATGCAATGTGGATATCCATGGACTATTTCTTGCAGATGTAGATCCACATATTTGTATCTGCACAGAGCTCTACTAATAATCACTAGGCTAAGTTGGAAAACATGGATGGAAGAATTTTGAAAAGTTTTGTTTCTAAGTTTTGTGCCAGTTTTGAATACAATATTTTGAAAAAATCAACCATTTGTTGCGCCAGAATCCAAACTCCACACAGGAAAACAAATTAGCCAAAAGGAATGTATAGAAAAGACACCAATAACTTGGGAGTCACTGTGAGTATCTTAGTAAAATTCAGTTAAACAGACTAAAAAGGGTGAAGAGGAGTGTCCATTATTTAAATCAAGTCAGAAATTAACCAATCATCTCCATGCACAGAAAACAAGCACTAGAATAAATATTGTGTACAAAGATGTGAACAGTTATCGACAAAATCAGAGAACTTTGCTTCTAGATGGGGCCATAAAAATATTTAAAACTCTGTTTTTGTCACTGAGGCAGTTTGTCAGACTTTTGGTTCTTTGTGGTTTAGTTTTGCTTTGTCCTTTGGCTTGTTTTTCCTGAAACTGAAAGTATTGTACCAATCAGTAAAAGAAGGGGATTTTTCAGCATCCCTTTTTTCTAATATTCGCTCAACTTGTTTTCTCTTATTTGTTAGAATTTTTCTATTTTCCTGATAAAGTTATAAAATAAAATAAAATAAAATAAAATAAAATACAAACTAAGACATCGTACTCCCTATCCATGGAAATATTCAGATCTAAAAGCATCATTTTTGAAAATGAGTTTCATTAATTGAATTGATTAATAATAGAAGTCTAGTATAGTACATTATATTTACTTTTATCCTGCATACATAATTATTACTAATGCTGCATAACTTCAAAAAGTTATGTCAAATCTGATGTATTACTCCTATTCTGCTGGAAATGATTTTCCAGTGATGTCTGACATGGCCTTCAACACCTATCAAACTGTTGGTTTAATTATTTTGTAGCTTCAGCATATTTCTCATACTGTAGCTTGACCAAGTTCTTTCTCCTGCTCCATCTTTTGAAAAATAGCATTTTTGTTAATGGAGCAAGGGTATTAATTGGTCATGGTCAGGGTGCAATTTGTTAAATTAGGGAAGCTTTTTCTCATAACCATCTCTATGACAAATACACACCCTGCCTCAGTTTTCCCTTTCTTCTGCCCACGAAAGGAACAGAGTCACTCAGGCTATTTCTACACTGAGTAATTTAGGTCGACTTTACCAAGTCGACTTTACTAAGTTGACTTTAAGTCAACCTTATTAAGTCGACTTAGAGAGTCCACAGAGGACTGTTAAGTCGACTTAAACCTGGCCTTACTAAGTCAACTTAGGTTGCGTCTACACTTGTAAATTAAGTCGACTTAAGCAAGCTTAAGTCGACTTAATTTACCCTGCGTCTACACTGCAGTTTCCTTAAATCGACTTAAGCAGCTTGCTTAAGTCAATTTAAGGAAAATAAAGTCGATTTAATGAAAATTAAGTTGACTTTATTAAACCTAGATTTAATTAGACTTAAGGCTTAATTCGACTTTTTAAAGTCAAATTAAGCCACTGTAGACATGGGGTATCCCTAACTTGACTTAGGGCTACCCCAGGACTACACCAATGCCCTCCCTGCTGGAGGGGGGGCACAGAGGGAACCTGGCATGCACCCCCCCAAAGAGCAAGGCAGAGCCCTGTGTGACGCTGTAGGGATTTAAGGAACCATTTATGATATTATTTTCTATTAATATCTCATATATGCTATAATCCATAGGAACTATGTCATGTTTGGTATCAAGAGAAAGGTCGTAATTTTCTGGGAATGATTATATAGTTCATGTATAGGAATTGTCTTTGGATTAGAAGTTAGGAATATGATTGTTATATCTATACTTTAACTTGTATGATTCTGGGGAAACACCCAAGACAGGCTGTCTACAACCATTGTGTCCTTCATGTTAAGGAAGCTGCCAGGTACAATGGGCCCAGGGAGTAACCTGATGAGCCATTAAGGACACAATGGTTGTAGAGAGGCCTGAAGGGAGCCCTGCGGTCCCGACCGAAGGGAAGCAACAGCTTAAGTCAACTTAAGGAAACTACAGTGTGGACGCAGAGTAAATTAAGTTGACTTAAGCCGGACCCTGGGGAGAAGGAAGCCCCATGTTCCCCATGCTCCCTCCTAGCCGGGACCCTGTGGTCCCAACGAGGAGGGAGAGCTGGAGACCCGTGCTCCAGCTGCCAGCTGCTGAGCAGCTGGAGCGCGGGCTAGGACCCGTGCTCCAGCTGCTCAGCAGTCAGCAGCTGGAGCGGGAATCCTGGCAAGAAGGGACTGCGGGGCTTCCTTCTCGCCGGGACCTGTCCTGGCGAGAAGAAAGCCCCACGGTCCCTTCTCCCCAGGACCCACTGTCCAGCTGCAGCAGCTGGAGTGTGGGTCTCAGGGAGAAGGGAACCCCATGCTCCCTCCTAGCCGGAACCCTGCGGTCCCAACTAGGAGTGAGCACGGGAGACCCGCGCTCCCTCCTGGCCGCGACCGCTCGGTCCCGGGTAGCCAGCGCCATGCTCCAGCTGTTTAGGGGGCCTCTGAATCTTGCTAGAGCTTAGGGCATCAACATGTCTTAATCCTGCCCTAAGTGCCATGTAATTCCCCCCCCCCCCCCATTTATTATTATCATGTATTTAAAGAGGTGATTTTACTCCTGTTGCCATCACTGGGAAGTTTTATCATTGACTTAAATGGAATCAGCCCCCTCAGGGCACCTTTTTGGGGTAATTAAAGACATGACCACAGCACACACAATCAATTTTCAGAGGCTATCCCCTTCAGGAACCGGAAGCCAGAAACTAGACTATCTGCCTTAGAAGACAAGATGGACTCTTTTAGGATCACTATAGATCAACATCCCTCTCTGATCCAAACATCACAAGATAGAATCAACCATCTGGAGGGCTGCTGCAGAAGAAATAATTTTAGGGTGCTTAGGCTCCCTTAGGAAGTGGAAAAGTTCAAGACAATAGAATTTTTGTCTAAAATCCTACTTTGGATTCTTTTCCTTATAGCTTGATACGGAGCTGACCATAGAAAGACCCAACCACTCTGTAGCCCCAATCCTTCAGATAATGCCAAGCCCAGAAGATTTATATTCAAATTCCTAATATACAATGTGTAATAGTCCATATTCTAAAAATGCTAGAGAAAAAGGAAATGAGTTGGAATGGGTACAAAATAACGAAATTACAGCTAAAATGTAGTTAAAATAAGGGCCCTGTTCAATATGTCAAGGAAGAAGGTCAAGAAGAAAAGACTGGCCTATTTTATAGCCTTTCCAGCTATTTTTAAGATTAAGTACAATGACCAGCTCCTTAGCTACTCCAAACCTGGAGAAACAGAGAACTGTATTGCCTCCTTATAATAAAATAAGACAAATGTATGTTGCCATGGGATTTACCTTTGTTATTCAACTCTTGTGTTGCTGGGTTGTCACTGGAAGCAAAGATATTGGGGGAAGTGCCCACCTCAACTCTACACATCCCCTCCACCCATATCCTCCATCTTTCTCATATGTAAATCCAGGCAGAGCTATTGGACATTCACAGACTCAAATCAACGCACCACATCTTTCTGAGCAAGAATTAGTAGAGACAATATGAGTATTCTGTCCTCTCACTAAACACTAAAGGTGACTGATTTGCCTAGCAAACTATTCAAATTGGGATTGGTCAGCTATCTGTCCAGATCTCCTGACTCCATTTTTAACAATGGTCCTGTTTGGTTTTGTGGTTTGGAGGAAGATGGATTTGTGATATAATTGTCTTATAGTGTTTTTAAGAATAGCATATCAATAAATTGTGGCTGATTATATTGGGGGACCCTAGGGATGAGGAAATATTTCATTACTTGTTACAGATCTTTAAAAAGCTGGCCATTGGAGAACTGTATACTGAGATTTTGGACCCACTTGTCTAGAAGAGGTGGTAGAGTGGTTTCTTCTTGTTTCCCACTTTTCAGATCTTTCCAGCAAGTCCCTAAGCAGATATCCGTCTTGTAGGACTCTTACCTGCTATGCATAGTTATGTGGTTTTTTATATCAGGAACCTCATTTAAAATATACTCTGTGCTGTTCACCACTTTTTCCCCATCCTTGCCTTTCACAGGGTAGGGAATATTCATATAGTTTGCATTTGACTTGAGGCACAAAGAATGTTTCCTTTGGATTACCTCTTCTCTAACTTCCTGATCTTTTGTCCCACCCTGACTCAAGAGCATTACTTTATCTTATTGTTGCCTTTTATTATACTTCACCTTATCTTGTCACCTCTCAGTTCTTTCTTATCCACTTAACCTCTTGTCAACTTCTTATGAACTCCCCAATTATCCTTCACATTGGACTTCTCACTTTACTCGTACCTTTCAGTCTCAGTGTGTATGACATAGTATCTATTGGGATACTTTCCTTTCTGAGTACTTATGGCTAATTTAGTTAAATGTGCGTCTCAGAGCATAAAAGGAATTGGTACTTCTATAAAAGGAAAAAAATTGTGTCTTGCATTAGAAAGTTGAAAATTGATATTACTTCTAGGAAACGCCCCCTCACTAAATCTGAGGCTCAAAAGCTTTTCAAGAGCTTGGACTGGTGAAGGCATTTTTAGTAATTACTCAGATCAAGTAAGGGCTGAATACTCACCAAACAAAAAAGTAATCACCAAAAATGTAATTAAAAAAGGAGGAACATGAACTATCAATTTTCCTTACCAGCATCCAGTGAAATCAGATTTGTTCCAACATAAAGCATTCATCAGCAGAACTGGGGTTAAGCATGACCAACCAGAAATTCCTTTGGAGGATACACTGGACTCCAAGTAGACTTTTCAGGTCCAGTGCAGCCAAGTCTGTGAAATGCTGATGCTGCAATGCAATCAACTGTAATTCCTGCCACATACTATGAGATTCCCCTGTCATCCTTCTTTTTTGGCCAGAGATAAACATTTGAGCCAATTTCTTTCTGTCCACCAGTGTGGAACTTCAGGCTAGCCATACCGTCTTAAGCCTAGCCAATCCATCCTGGAAATTGAATCCTTTGAAATCCTTTGTTTGGGTAGAGTTCTGATCATAGCCTAATGTCTAATTCTACCATGGCAGAAAAGAGTCCTAAGTGTACCAACTATCAAAGAATGGTGCTGTCACTAGTTCAGCCTGGTGACAAAGGAATGAAAAAGGTTTTCCAAGGGAAACAGCCATTCCCATTTTTGAAAGTATGGCAATAATCAATTGTTTCTCATCAAAATAACCGTTTTTTATGCAGTCCCCTTGAGAGCCTAGGCCCCACCCATAATCTTCAATCCATCCCTTCCCTCTCTTCTCTTTTCTCTGTTTCCTCCTCTCTGTCCTATCATTCCTCTCCTATCCTCTTTTACTTACCTTTCAGGTTTTTCTTTGGTTCTTCTTTCACCCCCTCCCATATCCTCCTTTCTGCTTCTCCTTTCCATCCCCCCAAAAGGGAATAATTCTGGAGATTAGTTTAGGATTTTACTTGATCGTAAACCTCACTCTGGGGCTGAATAACAAAAAAAAGAATAGTTATTATTACAGAACTGTACAGGCAAATCTCCTTAACCAGTTAACAATTGCCTTTGTCATGCTATTCGTTAATAATGAAGAAGTTTGATCTTACCTGCCTTGTTGTATAAACTGATCATTGTTCACTACTCCAGGTTAGACACCTTTCTTTTCTTTCTTTCTTATCTTTATTAACTGTGTTAAAATAAACAATAATAAATAATTTTTAAAGTCCCTATTGTAGCCCCTGACTGTTCAAACCAATATTGCAAAATTACTTACTATTGTGTATCATCCCTTTGGTTTCAAAGAGATGATGCTTGAAAGCAGCCATTTCACTAATGGGTTAGCCAGTGCATGCAGGCTGGAGCTTCTGTGTGTTCTTCTCTGTAGGGCTAGATGTGCTTGGAACCTGAAAAACTGCCCTCAACTATCATTAGGAAATCATTTAAGAATTCTTTTCATTATGATTGAGGAGAAACTAACTGTCATTTTGAATTAACAGCACTGCCAATGGAGACCGTATATGTTCAACGATGGAGAAACAGGATGGCACATATTTTTTATATTTCTATGAAATACTCGCACCTAAGGACGTTTGTGTGGTCCTTGACTCACAAAGGAAGTACTGCAGGAATGTGATTGTAACCAATATTGGTAAGATACTAAGTGCTTTTACATAATATTAAGAAACTTAACAGGAAGAAAAATTGGTGCAAAAATGAATGTTCACTTTTGATAAAATGGAGAAAATGGTAGTTGTTTGAGGGTTAAGGTAATTTGTGAACCTCAGCCCAGAACAATGTGGGTATTCCTTATCAAGTCTTCCACTCAAACCCAAACATGACTGAACTGCGTTCTAAATAGAGGGTTTAGGTACTGGCCTATTTTACTTTGTTTTTAATCTACCCCTGTATCTGGAGAGATTTATGGATAACATAAGCTGCTCTGAAAGGGTTTGTCCTATTTTCCCAAGGGATTATGGAATTTTGGGCTGTTGTTGGATGATCAATTTCTCCTACAGACCAATTTGGCTCCAGTGGCCAAATACCTTTCTTTCATCTGTGTTTGGTGCAATGACAATAACCAATCTGGATGAGGACTTCTTGCAGTTATCCTTGCTTTATCACCTCCACTGACTCTGGGCTCTGGGGGTTTTTCGCCTTCCTCTGTAGCAAGGGCATGGTTCACCTACCGGTGAATTCTCTGTATCTTAAGTCCTTAAATCATGATTTAAGGAGGTAAATAACTCAGTCATAGGTTGGTGGCCTATTGCAGGAGTGGGTGGGTGAGGTCTTGAGGCCTGCATTTTGCAGGAGGTCAGACTAGATGATTGTACTGTTCCCTTCTGACCTTAAAGTCTATGAGACTCAATGTGCAGATGTGGTTGGAGATCTAACTACTCCAACTAGTACAAAGTGGAGTTGTCCAACTGCTTTATTGGGTTGGCAGTCAGAAGTACATTGTAATAATACTCCATATTCTATGTTGGCTTCTTATTTGGTACCAGATGAAATCAATGTTATTGTACTGATCTCTAACGATTTGGATCCTAGCTTTCTGAGGCAACTGCCTCTTTCCCTATGCACCATTGGTACAGTTAAGAATAGTTGATTCACTCAAGGTAACAGTCCCTTAAATATCTGGGCCACCTAGTAAGGTTGTTCTCATGTTAAGACCCTTTATTTTTTAATTCACTTCTACTCTATTCTGTTCAGCTTTGTACAACATACTCTGCACAATGGTGTATGAGAAAACACTCATTTTTTTAATCTTCAAGGCACTGTGGAAAAGGAGTATGTCAGACTTTACCCTGAAGGATATTTAGAATAAAAATGTATTCAGATGGCTCAGTTGTTCATACACCTGCATATCTTTCTGAAATATTTTCCTGTGAGTCTGAAATTTTCCATGCTTAGTCTTAGCCCAGGGATAAATTGCTTATGAATAGTTTGAAAGAGTTCCCTTTTCTAATTTTTCTTTTATGGGGAGCAGGACGGGGGGTTGGGGAGAATAACTTTTTCTTCTAAAATCCTTGTAAAATATTAATGTTCATCGGTAACATGAAAACACCTTGAAAGGTGGTATAAGACAAGTCCATGCTGACTAAGTTTCCCAGATAATTATGGCAGGAAAGAGAAAAAAATTAAGAATTTATTAGCCATTTCTTATCATGCTTGGTAATGGGCTGCTGCTAAGACTAATTGAGGTCTAATCCCATTGGCTGCACTAGAGAATGAGATCATGTTAGTGTATAACTGGAGATGTCATATTAATGAGCATGACCTCATTTTCTAGTGAGGGATCCCCAAGTGATATCATTGAGAGAACTGAACGTTCTGTCTGAGCAAGGGATGGAAGCTGCTGCTCCTCAGGATACTATCAGGATGGAGTCCAGTCCTGCTCCCATCAAAGTCACACTCAAAAACCATAATTTTTCATTTCAATAGTAACATGGAAATTGGCCAGAAAACTTTGAGATCAGCAAAAGATATTTTTATTGAAAATTCGAAACTTGCCCATTGTGATTAAGTAGCACTGGTTAGATCTGGAAAAAATATCAATTTTTTTTCACCTGATGCTTTAGAATACTTTGTTACTTCCACACTGCTTGTAGGAACGCAAGTCTAACACAAATGGACAAAGAAGCCACAAGTATAGGTATACTTACAACAGAAGAAACAGGCATAGCAATTTATGACATTCTTTACTGGAGTTCTATGGTATTTCAAACTTTGGAGAGGAGACACAATCCCACTATATTGATCAGGTATAGCTCACACTTGACTGTTAAGTGTTTTGCTATTACTTTCCAATGACTCAATGTCGCAATGCAATGGAGCATTATTTCTACTCCTAACCCTGCTTATAAAGTTAGATCCACAGCTACAACTGAGATGCAAACAGTACAGCTCTCGAAGCAGATACAAAGTTGACATAAAGTTCATGATTGCACTCCCCCAATCTTGGGCCAGCCATTTTCTGGGTTGGTCTCCTGGAGCAAGTCAGAACTTCCTAGGAGTCATTGTGAAGTCTTTTAAAATAAATATATTGACTTACTAGAACGTTACCCATTAAGGTTCTATTCACTGTGTGATACACTGACTTATTTTCCCATTATCATCATCTACAGTTAAGCCTGAGACACCATTTGATGTAAATATCACATTCCAAAAGGATGCAAATGAGTATCTTATTCAATACAGGACACCACATTCAAAGAAGAAATATCTAAAAGACAAATTAATACATGAAATAGCCTATGGACAGGAAAACGGGACTTGGCGAGTAAGTAAAAATGCATAGAGATTTTCTTACTAGCTGTTAAAGTCCATGTTAGTAAAAGTACTAATAATATATGCAAATAAAAATAATTTATGTCTATTGACTCTTAGCTGAAAACTTTGAATATTATAGTAATTGTCATTAGATCATTTCACTTCTAAATTGCCAGGATGATAATGATTGAAAATGGTCTGAAGCCATCAGCCCATTCACAGTATTTCCTTCACAGAGCAATCTTGGATTAATTAACTAATTGTTTGCTGCATTGAAAATAGAAAGCATGACATTAACATTAAATATTTGTAAATGTGGTCATTATGTTTTTATTTTAATTTTGTATACCTATTATATTATATTATATTATATTAAATTATATTATATTATATTATATACCTATTGATATATAGGTAACATTAGAAGTATGTCTGATGAGGTGGGATTTTCTCCCACGTAAGCTCATGCAATAACTAAATGTGTTAGTCTTTAAAAGTGCCACCAAACTCCTTGCTTGTTTTGCTGAATTAAACTAATACAGCTACCCCTTTGGAATTAGATGTATGCTGTATATTAACATATTTAAATTTGTATAATTACAGTGGGCTAGACTGTGATTTGAACTTAACACCAGAGCAAGGAAATACATGAACCTGTCCGGCCTAGGCTCTGAGTCTGTTGGAAAGCATAGCTGAGTCAGTGTAAGAATCAGTAATAATTAACTGAATAGATTGCAGAGATAGGAAACCAAAAGAGATAGGACTGGACTGTTTGAAGATAGGAAACCAAAAGCGGTTATTAATCCACTGGTTCTTTTGTATGCATGTGTATAAAGCATATAGCACAACCAGTGCTTTGGAGTGAAGATTGATATATTGAAATCAGAAGATAATACAAATAAATATTCGTTTGCTAAGTCTACAACTCTCTTTGAGATATTTTGTGATGAGGCATATATGAATCAGAGAGTTTATTATTAATTATTATTGTTGTTGTTATTATTATTATTATTAATAAATATGCTATCATGGTTTTGAGTTAGCTGCGCCTCTGTAACTTACTCTGGTCCGTACTGATTTCACCCCCTCCAGGTCTTGGGCCTGAAGATCTTCTCCTCTCTGAGGCAGAATCCTACAGTTCTCTGGTTCTTGGGCTACAGCCCTCTGGGTGCCAACTGGGATGGCTCACCAGGCCTGGCTGGGTTTCATGGTCTGCAAGTCTTCCTTTTAAAATCTGTAACTAGTAGATAACACAGTGATCCAAAACAACCTTCTTCAAACAAAGCTGTGTTTACCCTTGACAATAGAAACACAATAACAAGACAAAAAGATTAAAACAACAAAAGGCTGACATGCATATCTGCTTTACCTAAAGTTTAATTAGTCCTCACTTATCCCAGAAACCTCCACTCTGGCATTAGGATTTAGTCTTCTCAGCGCTCTCTGCTACCATCACCCTTGTTCTTTAGGGCTTGTCCTCTCATCCGACCAAACATTCTTTGTCTGCCCTCCGTCTTGAACTTAGTCAGAACAGGAGGTAGAAGGAGAAGGCGAAGATATCATAAAATAATAGTCCTGGGTGTTTGCCAAAGAACAATTATATGGGCTATTATCAATCTTCCAGGATAGATAGACCACCGAACTATTTTATAAGCATACACTAAACATCTTTACAATAGTCAGACAAATATATAGATCAGAGGTAGTCAAGAGGTGGACCCAAGGCCAAATCTGGACTGCCAAACACTTTTAAATAGACCCAAAAATCTTTTCATTTACTTATTATCATAATTTTTTCCTTATTATTTTCTATGGAGTCTGGACCGTGACCATATCTTGACTAAGAAATTTGGACCTTGAGAAAAAATAATTGGCTACCCCAATATAAAGCCTGGAGTGGTCATAAATTAAGGATTAAAAAAACCACAGGAATTCCATATTGTTCCGACAAATGGTCTGTCTAGCCCAGTATCCTGTCTTCCAACAATGGCCAATGCCACATGCTTCAAAGGAAGTGAACAGAACAGACAATTATCAAGTCCATCCTCTGTAGTCCATTCCCAACATCTGACAGTCAGAAGCTGAGCTGAGGGCCAACCCTAGAGTGGGGCAGGGCCCCGGGCCAATTAGCCTGAGTGGGCCCCTGCCTACCAGCCAGCCCAGAGGGTGGGCCCCACACTCTCACCCTGCCCCCAGGGCTGGCTGCTCCATCCCCAGGGATGGGGCGGGCTGGCCCAGAGGCTGGGCTCCACTTCACTGCCCCACCCCTTGCCTTTGACTTGCTGCCAAAGGCAGTGGGGCAGGGAGCAGCATAGCAGTGGGGGGAGGAGGGCAGTGTGGGGGGAGGGAACCACAGGGCCCGGGATGGTTGCCCTGCTCACCACCCACCCCCTTCCCCAGGGACAGGCCTGGCTGAGATACACCCACGGCATGGGGTTGCACCCTTACTATCTTGGCTAATAGCCACTGATGAACCAGTCTGCTCTGAATGTATCTAATTTTTTTTAACCCATTTGTACTTTTAGCCTTCACAGCATCCCCTGGCAACAAGTTCCACAGGTTGACTCTGCATTGGGCTTAGACGTACTTCCATTCGTTTGTTTTAAACCTGGTGCCTATTAATTTCATATGGTTAGCATTCTTTATTCACTTTCTCCATACCAATCATGATTTTATAGACCTCTATCATATTCCCACTTAGTCATCTCTTTTCCAAACTGAGACATTCCAGGCTCTTTAATATCTCCTCATATGGAAGCTCTTCTATACCCTTAATCATTTTTGTTGCCCTTTTCGGTCCCTTTCCCATTTCTAGTATATCATTTTTTATATGAGGTGACCAGAACTGCAAGCAGTATTTAAGGTGTGGGCATACCTTGGACTTATAAAATTCATTGTCTATCCCTTTCCTAATGGTTTCTCACATTGTGTTCACATTTTTTTTCTCCTTTTAATTAACTTTTTTAACTGGGATATAAATTTAATTTGAGCCTCTATTATGGATGTTTTTAAAATGTTTCCATGCAGCTAGAAGGCATTTCACTCTTATGACTATTCCTTTAACTTTTGATTAACTAGCTTCATTATTGGTGAGCTTCTTTGTAATTTCCTGACCACATCCACAACGATGTTTAATTATATTATGGTCACTGTTACTGAAGGGGTCAGCTATAGTCACTTCTTGGACCAGGTGCTGTGATCCACATAGACTAAATCAAAAATTGCCCTTCCCTTTGTGTGTTCCTGGATTAGCTGCTCCAAGAAGCAGTCAATGATGTCTAGAAATTTTCTCTCTGTATCCCATCCTGAAGTGATATGTACCCAGTCAATAGAGGGATAATTGAACTTCCCCATTGTTATTGAGTTTTTCTATTTTTATAGCCTTTCTAATCTCCCATACCATTTTATAATCACCATCACTGTACTGGTCAGGTGGTCAATAGGTGGCCATACTGGTTAGATGGTATATTTCTACTGCTATACTAATTATTGAAGCTTGGCATTTCTATCCATAGAGATTCTATGGCACAGTTTGATTCAAGTAAGATTTTTACTATATTTGACCCCATGCTTTCTTTCACATATAATGCCACTCCTCTACCAGCATGACCTGCTCTGTTATTCCTATATATTTTATACCCTGGTGTTACCATGTCCCACTGACTGTCATCATTTCACCATGTTTCCATGATGCCTATTGTATCCATGTCCTCATTTGATATTAGGCACTCAGGTTCACCATCTATCTTAGTATTTAGACTTCTAGCATTTGTATGCAGGCACTCATAAAATTTGTCATTTTTTAGTTGTCTGCCTTTACATGATGTAGTTGAATGGGACTCTTTCATTAGACTGTTTCTCTTCAGTTTCTACATTACTTTATCAACTTCTATCCTCTCCTCCTTTCTAGGATATGGAATATCCTCACTGACAGACATTTAAAGGATGTCTCTGTCCAAGCCATGTGCTCCTCCATACTTGTCAGTTTACCTCCATTCTTTACTTTAAAAACTCTTCTACAATCTTTTAAATTTTCCATGCCAGCAGTCTGGTTTCATTTTGGTTTAGGTGGAGCCCGCCCATCTCTCCTGTATAGGCTTTTTCTTTCCCAAATGGTTTCCCAATTCCTAATAAACCTAAAACCACCCCTTCCTGCTCCATCATCTCTTCCATTCATTGAGACCCTGCAGTTCTTCCCATCAGCTGGCCCTGAATATTGTGGCAGATGGCTGGTTCTATTGCAGAGGGTCTCACACTTCTTCCTTAAGTAGTGGGTCAGGGCACCCCCAGTCAGCCTTTGAGTGGGGTTCCTCCAATAATGTCCCATGGGAAGGTGTGTGGGAAGGGACCTGGGCCTGCTCACTACTTCAGGTCCCAGCCCAGGGGCCCTACAAGTAGCAGTGACATGTTGTTAATGGTGCCCAATGCCTCACCTCTTTCCCCTGGACTATTTCCCCCTCTGTTCCTTCAGTGCCTCATTATCCATCTGCCCACCCCCCTCACCTAGGCAGGGCTTCTTTACCCAGGCCTCAGGCCTTGGGGAATGTCTCTAGGTTTGCCGCCTATAGGGCCTGATATCTTCCTCCAAACTCCTCTCCACTCCTCTGCAGGACACTGTGCTCTGTCTGCTCCTCCATACCACACAGCACTTCCCTGATCCTCCTCCAGCTTGTGCCCCATCTGTCCGGAACAGGCGGGTTTTATCAGGCTCCTGGCTGGATTTTGACTGGCCTCAGCTGCTCCTAATTGCCCTCCATTAACTCCAGCTAGTTTGCAGGGAACAGAGTCCTGAGCAATCCAGGGTTTACATACCTCTCTTTGACCATTCTCCTACTTCCTTCGGTCCTTGCCATATCACAGTATGGAACTGGAATATTTAAGAGAAAGTTACCATGGAGGTTCTGGACTTTAATCTCCTATCTAGCAGCCCAAAATGGCCTTCAGGACTCTTCCCTCTATCACTGATACCTACATGTACCATGACTACTGGCTCCTCCCCAGAGCAGCACATAAATCTCTCTAGATGTCTTGAAAGATCTACAATTCACCATATGGTATCCCCAATCATTGCAAATCCAGCTATCTATATTTCTCATGAACAACTTACCCATTTCTTCATAGTAACTGGGATTCCCTCCCCTGGAGAAAAGTCCTAAGTGCAAAAAGATACCATAACATCATCTGGAAGGATGATCCCCACTATTGGGATCAATTCCCTCTGCTTTTGATGGTCCCCTTCCCCAAGACTTTCATCCTGTTCAGCAGCACAGAGACTGCCCAATGGAAGGTGGGATCATTCTACAAAGTCCTGGAAAGTCTTTTCTCTGTATCTCAATCTTCCTTCATGCCTCCAGGTCAGCCATGCTGATCTCAAAAGTCCACATTCCATCTCTGAGGGCCATGGCAAGTATTCATACATGCTGCATTCAGTGAAATGAACTGGATAGCTCACACTCTGCTGCTGGACTTCTGCTTGTATTCTTTTTACTCCTGCAACTTATTTTGGTTTGCTTTGGTTTGGTTTGGTTTGGTTTGGTTTGGTTGAGGACCAGGGGAGGGGAAGGGTTCAGCAGCAGGGAGGAAGGCCTAAGTTTAGAGAATGTTAGGTATATCTGGCTCTCATGATCACTCTCTAGACTCCCTGGCAAAACTCACCTGTTCCCTGCTTCTGTTTACTAGCTTGATCATTCCAAGCAGCTTCAAATCCCACATGAAGGAGTGTCTAGCCTTTCAAATAAAATTGTCATAAAGGAGCAGAGTCCATTCCTCCAGCCCTTTTTCAAATGAAAGTGAATTGTCCTGCCTTTTTGGAAATGCTCACGCTGACCAATATCTGGCAGGTGCTAGGTTGATGGAGAGCTGTGGCTCGGGGGAGCTGTGGCTGGGGAAAAGGGAGCCGCAGCTCCCGGAAAGAAGGGAGCAGTAACTCTCCCCCAAACCGTGGCTCCCTTCTCCAGGGGAGCCACAGCTCCCTTCTCCCTGGGAGCTGTGGCTCTCTTCTTGCGGGAGAGCCATGCGCGGCTCCCTTCTCCCCTGGAGCTGCGGGTCCCTTGTCCCAGGGAGCCCCAACTCTCTTCTCCCCAGCCCTAGGTCAACTTAGCCAATTAGGTCGACCTAAGGCATCCACACTGGCTTTAGGTTGATTTAACAGGTCAATTTAAGCGTTAAGTCGACCTAAAGAGGGGAAATTATTAAGTCGACTTAAGGAAACACTTAAGTCAACTAAATGAAAGCCAGGTATGGACGCGGTGTTCTGTAGGTCGACTTAAGCATCCTTAAGTCGACCTAAGTTGCAAGTGTAGACATACCCGTATGAAGCAGGCAATTATCTCTATTAGATGGCTAAGGTTTCAGAATCTGAAAATCTTCTCTTGAAACATGATTTGAATATAAGTAACCTTTCCCTTCCTGAATCTGTAAAATATAATTTTTCCATTCTAACAAAAAACAATTCAATCTTTTTTTGTTTAGACAATACAGTCGCAATATCTTCAGATAAAATTACTGGGGAAAAGCCTTCAGATGGGTGCAAGTTATGAAGTGAAAGTGCGATCAAAGCCTAATGGAAAGTTTTTCAAGGGTACTTGGAGTGAATGGAGCTCCTCTGAATACTTCCAAACTGCAGTGGAACACCTCCGGAAGAAAAGTAAGCAGAGGGAAAACACCTTAAGTTTGCAAAAACTTAAAACCTGAACAAATCACTGGGTGCAGCAGATCAAGTGTGGATCAGGCAGAGAATCTGAGCAACTAATAACTCCCTGATTTGCTATGTAGCTCCAGCCCCCCTGCCTGTGCCAGAGGTCCTTAATGGATTATCTAACCACTGAATATAACCAGAGTGCTATCTTGCAGCCACCTCTCCACCCTTCACTTGCCCTGCCTATTCCCTGCACCACCACTGGAGGGAAGGTGACATAGGACTGACCGCCCCAATTCTAGGCCTCCTGGGAACTCCCTAAAGCCAGCTGCTTTTCAAGCAGGAGGAATAGGGTTGGACCACATCCTGTTTATGCTAACAATGTGGGCAGCATAAGGCAGAGAATCTGGCCCCTTCATTTTTGATTACTCTGTGAGCCTCCAGAGATAAAGAGCAGTTTGCATCAAACATTTTAGCCATAGCAGAGTTAGAGCAGTACAAAAGGATCCATTTTAATATTGCCATTTGTAACGTGCACTTATCTTATTTTAACCATAAACTACATTATGGATAAAATTTCAGCGTTTCAGTTGTGAACAATAGCAAAGCTTTTGGACACTATGGAACTGAGACAGACACAGACTGGTGTCCTAGAGAAGGAAGATTGAAAACACGTGCTCTGTCTAAGAAGCTGCGCTTCATTTCTAGCTGAGATGTACTCAGCACAGCATCTATGGCAGATAAGCAAAATTTACTATATATCACCTTCAAACTCCTTGAATTCTCTAAGGCAGCCAGGGCAAAAATCAATGGATCTGTAACTTCGATGAGCTGGCGATGATTCCCTGAGGCCATAGGCAGCCAATGCAGTTTCGAGCAGACCTCAGGCTGTTCTCATATGGCCTAGGAGGCTGGCCTGGGGTTTAATCAAAGGTCAAAAGACTGCAAAGCCACCTTCCTTCACCTCCACACAGGTGGGCGAAATGAGGCAATACACCACTCCAAAGACAAGACACTGTATAAAATTTAACAATGTTCCCCAGTAATAATAGAGTGGTTCTTTCTTAAAAGAATATATCATGGTAGTGGACAAAAATACGGTGCATAAAAACAAACCTAATATAGTATTTATTTTTTGTTAGGCAATGACATGTTTGTGGCTGTAATATCTACTGTGGTCTTCCTTTTGTTCGTTATCGTGCTTGTTCTGATCTTAACATTTTGGAAAACCAGGTAATTTTAATCTCTTTTAATCAAAAGAGTAGTCTGCCAATTATATTACAGAGATCCTATCACCTCCTTTGGTATTAGCCAACAATTCTCGCCCTATCCTCTGACCTCTCCCTCCGTAAGAATATGTACAAATCATAGAAAAACTAAGAATGGGAGGAAAAAAAAGGGGAGTGCAGACGGGCACCTCCTGGTGATGTTAATGGGGAATAGCTCAAGTGGCTACCCTGTCAGTGGTCAATGCCCCATCTCTCCACAGACTCTAGTCTCAAGTATAGTTCTAGGACCTCAACCCTCCAGCTGTATCCTTTTAGTTCCCCCCTTCTGAGGTAAAGTCCAGCTCAGGCCAGCCTACTTTGAAGCAGTGGCTGGCACCAGTCTTTGCATTGCCCATTGGTAATATTGGGAAGGATCCAGACCCACCCACTTCTCTGGGCCCTAGCCAGGGACCCTATGTGTCCCAACTGGGCTACATTTCAATCCCCAGCTCAGTTCACCGCAAGTCTCTCAGGTCCCCTAGGCCACATCCATACCTCCCGAGGTACCTTTCCACCCTAGTATCAGGGACTACGCTGTCCAAGCCCCAGTAGTCCGCAGTGTGCTGTCCCTGGTCCTATCTTTCACAGACAGGCCTCCAGCACAGCCTTCCTCAACACAGGCTAGAAGACAACTGCGCCAATCAGTTGCTGCAGCCATTTTATATACTGGCCTCATGCCCTGATTCGCTCTGCAGCCGCCTGCTCCCATTGGCTGCTCTCCTTCTTCAGGGCTTTTAAACCATTTTCTTTCAGAGTGTGGAAATCACCCCATTACAAATAGGTATGGGGAAGGAGATAGTCTAGTGCCTCTGTCACCTCAAGATTAGATTGTTGTCGCATATGCTATACCCTGGGACCATTCAAAAGCTCAAACTAAGGCAAAATGCTGCAGACTTTTTATTGGTTAAAATTGCACAATGGGAGCTCATCAGCCCAGCACTCTGTGATTTGGCCTGGCTTTCAATAAGCTTCTGGGAGAAAATCCTGGTGTAGGTTTTAACCTGTAAAGCCCTGACCTATAAAATCAGGTTTGGGAGCTGGTTACTGGAGATATTGTCTTTGTTCCCATGATATACTGACACAGTTGAAATGAAAAAAGGTGGTCAAGCTGGTGCTTATAGACCAAACTGTTCAGAAGAAGCACTAATTTTGGGTGCCTCAAACTTTAGGTGCCCAACTTGAGAGCCTGGTTTCCCTGTGGAGCTGAATACCTGTGGCTCTCATTAATATCAGCTGAAATTCCAGCTACTCAGAACCTCTGAAAAACAATTCTTAGATGTCTCAAGTTGAACACCTGATAAACAAGGCATCCAAAATTCATGACCATATTGATATATTTGCACATACTTCAAATACCTGTTGGAAAATAAGCATAATAGGTATCTAATTATCTCTATTACCACACTGTTTTGTGGGCTAATTAGTCAACATTTTGTGAAGTGCATGGAAGATGAAAAGTTCTATCAACATACCAGTAGAATATTACTATCATTAAGAAGCAGTGAAACAAGAAATATACCACACCACTCATGTTCTTCCTCTGCTTTCACCCTGCAATAAGAGTTCAGAAATAGCCTTCTTAAAACAAATATTTCATGCCGAAAGCCAAGTGGTCGACAAGAATTAGGATAATGATATAAAGTCTGGTACTAGTACTCTAATTGCTACTAATATAGTGCTTTCAATTACAACTTTTTTTCAACAATCCCTTCTTGAATGCTGTTATTGCTGTTACATATCTCATTTCAGAATCAAGCCACTTTTGTGGCCAAAACTTCCTGATTATAAAAAAAATTTGGAGCAACTTTGCAAGAACCCAAAAAAGGTATGTGTGTCTACTGCTTTGATTAGCTGAGTTTGTTTACAGAGCTCATGAATAATACTCACACAGTATAGTATATTTGCTATACATATTGGGCCACATTTTCAAATGGACCTTTAAACTTGATTAACAAAAAGTAACATTTGCATGTGTAAATGGCATTTGCACCTACAAATGAAATAGTCAGCCATCTAATTGACTGCCAAATTGAGATTTTGCTTGTGCAAAACAATGTTGACCCTTGATGGCAATGAGTTGAAAAGTCATTTAATTTTTTTTACTATGATATCCTTCCACTTGTATATAGTCAGTACAATCACTTACAGAGTGTAAAGTTAAGCATGTACATTATCCTTTGGCAGACCGGGGCCTAACTGGCTGCAGTTCCAGACTAAGGTGTGGAATTAGCTCATTTCTTTACAATTATCTATAATATTTTTCCTCGTTGAGGAAGTTAATAATGCTGTTTTGTAAGTGAAATAATGTGCTCCAGAGAGTGCATTGTTTGAATCATTTAGTCTTTGGCCCCATATCTCATTTTTAACCATAGGTCATAGATACTCAACCTGGGGATCACAAACAGATGTCACGGTGTCATGACTAGCCTTTTCTTTCCTTATTGATAAAATAGAAGGGACCTTGAGGATCCTGGCTGGTTGAGGTGGTGCTCAGGTGTGTGAAAAGTTCAGATGATTCTCTCATAATGACTGGTCAGTTTGTAATAAATTAGTTCCAGGATTTGCCCGTGGGTCAGATTTTGATGCAAGATATTTTATTTATTTATTAGGGGAAAGACGTTAGTTCTCTTGTTTCTTTATGAATTTTTAAACTACATAAATGAAAATTCTTCTAAAAGCTGATGAGTTATGGGCATGTCTTTCCTTCACATTGTACCTGAAGTTAACTGAGCATATTATTCTGTTTGTCACACAGAATTTTGATACAAGCTTTAACCCTGAAAGTTTTGGGTATGTTCATATTCATAAAGTGGATAGCATTCAAGCCAAAGCAGAAATGGAATGTTTTCTGCAGCCTTCGGCTCCTCTAGAGGCAGATGTTTCAGAAAAAGATAGGAATGAATCTGATATGAAGAAGAGCCTCACTGTTGAAGACAAAAGCATCCTAAAGCTGCCTGTGGCTTATGGAGGAATCTGGCCAACTGACACCATGAGTGGGCACTTAAGTGAGACTCACCCTTCCATGTTAGATGGATTCAACAATGTTGTCCCATATGAAGAGTGTAGCAGCAATGGCACACAGTTATACAATTATGGACTCATGACCCAGTCCAGTTCTTCAGTGGACCCCACTGTTCAGCTCAGATCAGGACCCCTAAATCCTGTGTCCCAGATACAGCTCAATAATGGAATTCAGTCATCAAATAAAGATGAAGCATATGTTACAATGTCCAGTTTTTGCAAACACCAGTAAAAGTAAAAAAACCATAAGATCATAGGATTTGCTGTAGCAGAGTAGGGTATTGGTCCTTCTTGTTTGGGTCTCCTGCTGGTTGATTCAGTGAATAATAAATTCGCTAATGTATCTATCCCATTGTGCAATGCTATAACCACTGGGGATGGATTACAGTGGACCAAAATCTGTTCTCATTTACAGTAGTATCAATGAAGAATAAAACCAGTGTAATTAAAAACAAATTTAGTTCAATCAGTTTAAGACCTTAATCACAAAAGGTGAACAACATACTATTAACATTGCATGTCACTACCACCCTCTATCCAAGGACCGGCGAGTGCTTCACAAGTTTGTTAACTCACCTATCAACATCTCAGTTTCACATCTACAGATTTTATTCATGGTAATAAAATCCCTGCCACAAAACATGGCTGCCAAGTCTACATCAATTCTGATCTCACTTAAACTGGGATGAATGGATCAGAAGTAACTTGGTTGAAGTGAGTGGAGTTACACCAGTTGCTACAACAGAATACATGAGATCAGAATCACTTTCTGTTAGTTTGGGATTCAGGATCTGTGCTTGGCCACTCATTCCCCACCCAGCAATGTTTGAAGGAAGAATGCTAAGCTCTCAGGGGAAAGCGAGCAACAGAATCTCTTTCCAACAACCTCTCTGGTGACTTTAATACTGCTGCTATATGCCAAAGGTAGCTGCACCCATCCTACCACAGCCATAGCAAGGGCTGTGCTGACGCGTGGCAACTGAGACTGCGCATAATAATGAGTAAAAATAGAGGTCTTGATGCTCAATGGCTTAAACTAGAACAGTTACGCCTGGGGCTCATGTGTAAGAAGGTAAAACGTGGGAGCAGAAGGCCTGAGGGAACTGGGTCATAGTAAACAGTCAGAGTGGTTTTATGTAGGGATGAACTCCAAACAACTTCTGCCATTTGGCCCCCGCTGGACTCTGGAAAACTTCATATCCTGAGCCAAACTACTCAGCTCAGACCCAGTTTTCTGTGTTATCTGTCTTTATTACTTCGGGACCAACAAAAACAACCAGAGTCCTTAAAACTTCATCAGATGCAGTGGGTTGGAGCCCACAAAAGCTTATGCCTGAAGAAATTTGTTAGTCTTTAAGGTGCCACAGGACTCTCTTTGTTTTTGCTGAACACAGATTAACACGGCTACCCCTCTGGATATCTGTACCAACAGCTTTTATTGGACAAAACAATGGGCCAGATCTTCAGCTGGTGTAAATTAGTTTAGCATAGTGAGATTCCAAGGATCAATCTGATTTACACCTCCTACGGTGTGACTTGGTGCTCCATGCCAAGGAGATTAAAAAGGTGCTTGGGGGTAAGGTCCCCAGTGCCAATTAAAAACACCATTACAGAATTTCAGTGTTCCAGTGCAATCAAGTCACTGCTCTAATCTTTAACAATCTAGGCAGAAAAATACATGTAAGGACCGTACAGAACAAATACCGCATCAGGCAAAACACACGGCAATATATTAAAGAGATGATCCTCAGCTATGGTTGTATTGATTGCGGGTTAAAATGTTGGGCTGGATCCTCAGCTGCTATCAATAAGTATTGGTGAAACATGGGACACCTTTTTTCTCTGTCTTCTCATGCATGAATCAGTGCAGCTTGTGGGTATTTTCCAAGGCAGGCTTTTTGTTGTGAATGCCTGAAATATCCTTATTTTTGCTTTATTACCAGTCATTGTGCCTAAGAGTAACTCAGTAGATTTTTGTGCTTTGGCTGGCAAATTTTCCCAAATACTTTGCAAAACTGTTAACACCGTAAGATCCATCGTCTTGTAAATTGTCTGCTAACAAAGTAGAGGAGTACTCAGCTTTCTCCAATAAGGGGAACCCTGTCTACTTCCACATTCCTTATTCCATAGCTCTGTGGGGTTTCTCATATTCTGTCACCAAGGAATATTTGGTCCATGATGTAGTTCCACGGGCCAGCCTGCCCATTAGCCCTTGGTTAGCAAGTGCATGGGAGTTGCAGGAGCCATTTCAGCCTCATGTGCACGACAGCTGAGGAGTATGGCCTGAGAAGAGAAAAGTAGCTTCTTAGCTAAGGGCTGGCCCCTTTGGGAGGTATCAAGTCCTCTAGCTGCTTTAAATTCTCCATTTGGGAGTGATGGCCTGATTAGCAGAATAATAAGTAGCCTCTTCAGGCAACCTTTTTTTATTTTTTAAGTATTAAATATCATGGGAAGTACTAACCAAAAACCTTCCTTTTATCCATTTTTCAAATGAAAGAAACAGAAAAGCAGTTATTGTGCCACTCCAGCCATACAGAATCTAAACATCTATGTTTAATTTGACCTTATGGTCTTGATTCCGTTTTAATTCCAAAAGAAATCAAGAGTAATTCCACTGAAGCAAAAGGGTTAGTTAGAACCTTCTCTCTGGGTGAGTTACAATCAGTCCAGAACCACAAGAATGGAAAATTTCACTCCAAGATGCCAGACTGCTCTTGCACTTGATGGCTGCATCTACACTGGTAAATTAAGTCGACTTAAGCTTGCTTAAGTCGACTTAATTTACCCTGCGTCTACACTACAGTTTCCTTAAGTCGACTTAAGCAGCTTGCTTAAGTCAACTTAAGGAAAATAAAGTCGACTTAATTAAAATTAAGTCAACTTTATAACACCACCTTCCTATTAGACCTAAGGCTTAAGTCGACTCCCTAGAGTCGACTTAAGCCAGTGTAGACGTGGGGTAGCCCTAAGTCAACTTAGGGCTACCCCAGGGCTACACCAATACCCTCCTTGCTGGGGGGGAGGGCACAGGGGGAGCCTGGCATGCCCACCCTGCCCCTATGCCCTGCCGTGGTCCCTGACCACCTTTGCCCCATTGTACCTAGGTACAATGGGGCAAAGGCTGAGCCCCCTGGCATTGGGCAAGGGGTGCCCCCCTGCCCCTGTGGACCTCCCCTAGGTCCCCCTAAGCCCCTAGAAGTCGACCTAGGCATCCAGTGCGGATGCTCTAGGTCGACTTTTTAAGTTCCCCTTTAAGTCGACTTTATTTTTAAGTGTAGACACACTAAGTCGACTTAAATTAACAAGTGTAGACATAGGATAGTAGCAGCCTCTGAGTGGCTATTACTTCAGCCAGGGACTGCTGGAGCACAACAGCACTCTACTCATGAACCCCATCTTCCCAGCCATGTCCTGACCCACGTCCTGCGCTGTGGGAAACTTCAGCCAGGCACAGCTTCATGGTCTGGTTATGCAAGAGGGCCAAACATGTGGAAATAATCAGTGTATTACAGTACTTTTTTTTTCCCTGTTTAGCACGTAATACGAAGAGATATTCTGATAAAACTGAACTAAAGCACTGGACTTTAATTCCTTTGCTTGATAATGCTTCTATTTCATAAAAAACAGCTGCTAATGCTTAAAATATTGACTTGCACAGTGCAAATGTAGATGCTGATTGTATCAGGAGCTACTCTGTTCTTTTACTACATTAACAAATAGAAAAAAGAAATAAAAGAATGCCATATAAAATAATAGATAGTACATACATCATGTTGTACTTATTTTAAACTCATATATACACAAAATTAAAATGATATGCAAGCATCTAGCTGCAATTTTTAAACAATAATGAACATATGAAAGAATGGTCTTACTATTCATACTAGAAAAACAACAGAGTCCTGTGGCGCCACAGGACTCTTGTTTTTCTGCAATAGACTAACACAGCTACCCCTTTGGAAATATTCATACTAGAAAACCATGTTGCTATTTTATATTGTAAGGGTGGATTATTATAACCATTAACCACTACTGTACTAAACAAACATTATTGTACATATTTTCCATATGCATTAGATTTTTTTTTGCATAGCTGCTAATGTCTGAGTATCATCATATTTCTGTCTTATTTAACAAAATAAAATGTAAAGCTGTAATCTTCTGTAATGTTTTAGCATATTAAAAGGATGTCTATTTGCATTATATGTTTGTGGCTCTCTTTCATTTTTGTTGGGATATAACCATCTACCGCCATACATGCCTACATGTCTGATTCTGCGGTTATTGAAACTAGTTTTCTACGGATCTAAATCTGCTGAGCTTGATTCTGATTCTGCTTCAGGCAGCTTAAACCAGAAGTAACTCCAGCCAAGAAGTTAAACCACTGTGAGGTCAGAATTGGGCCCAGTATGTTTGTCCTTACACAACGTCGTGCACTGCATGGTTTTTAAATATATTTTATACCCTATTCATTGTTCAATATGAGATAATGGGGTTTTGACCCTGTGAAACCTTATACAAACTGGTTTTATAGCAGCATCACTACAGGTGTTCAAAGTCCTTACTTGTGATTTACACCCTTATATGTGTGAGGGGAACTGGGTTCTAGGGCTGTCAAATGTATGTAGAGTATTGTGGCAGACCAAGCACGCTCAGTCCCTGTGGGTTCTGCACTTCACGTAGTGGCAGCAGCTGAATTCTCCCATCTGTACAGCATAGTCTCTGTGTTGAACAGCTCAGATTCAGCAGCTCTGACTCCGGAACCTTCTTGTTACACCACAGTCACACTCTGACCTCCCTCAACCTTTGTTACTACTAGCCAAGAGAGCCTAGCAGCCCCCTTCCCCAGTCTCAAATGCCCCCAAAACCATCTGCCATCAACCAAGGTAAGATTCTTACCACACTTCCTTCCAGCAACATGGCTGACCTCTCCCTTGGTCAGGCTCTCCCACAAAGTCCAAAGAGCTCTGTCTTTTGTGTTCTTAGGTGAAAGATTCTTTGCCTCTCTCTTCTATAGTCCCATGAACTTTTGAAACAACTCCTTCTCAAAGCTCAGTTTAATACCTCTGCTGTGAGGTACCCCTGCTATAAGGCAAGGTGCCATGGAGTTTGATGAAGATTTCCTCCTGGTTTCTTCCCTGCTGGTACTTTCTGCAATGCAAATTGATCTGTCCCCACAGCCTACAATATTTCCACTGAATGACCACTTGACTGTGATTGCACTTAGTTGAAGGCATTGACATTTCCTGTGTCTCTAGGAAAAAGCCCATTTACCTACTTCTCAGACTTATTTGGTTCAAACACATTTTAGTACCATATTTTCTTTACATTTGTGGTCTTCGGGGAGTTTACTGTACATGCACTGTGAAAGAATATCAATGATTATTGTGTTACTGGTTTTCCAATTATACCTTACACAACATCTATTCGGTCAGGTCTACACTGGTGGCAAAATTCAGCAGCAGTCAACAGGAGTTACATAAACTATGCAAAACTTGTGTAATTTCCCCTGACTTTGTAATTTCTGTTTCATGTGCCATCTCCACTGTGCTGTGCTGATGGGAAATGCATTCCCATTGATGCAGCACTATGATTTTTTTGGAGGTGGTTTTAATAAATCAACTTCTGGATCAATTGAACAGGTCTTTAATTCCACTCAGATAATCCAAATAGATCAATCAGATGCTGGCAAATCTCTCAGTGTAGTCTGTGTAATATGTAGCTTGTAATGGATTCTTTACCTTCAGTCCATTAGGTATAATGTCGAATTGTTTAAATTTGGAAAGGAAGATAAGTGAGAGATTGTGCCATAAACTCTTACTAATCAGCATCCTGTACAGCAAATAGAAGAAAATTAAAAATGAATTCTCAACATCGGACGCCTATTCTGATTTTCTGGTACAGCCGAACCTGATCCTGTGTCATACATCTTCCTGCATTTAATTTCCTCCCATTATGTAAATTCCCCATCTTCAAAGTGTCTCACGAAGTGCGATTTTTCTCCCATGAAAGCTCATGCAATAAATAAATTTGTTAGTCTTTAAAGGTGCCTCAGGAGTCCTCCTTAAGTTGACCTAGACAACTCTGTGTCCATACTGGGCACTTACTAAGTCGACTTAACTGCTTCCTTAAGTCGACTTAATAACTTCCACTCTTTAGGTTGATTTAAGACTTAAGTCGACCTTATTAAGTCGACTTAAAGCCAATGTTGGCGGCTATGTCTACACTACAGGCTCTGTTAAGTTGACTTAACAGAGTCAACTTAGCTTAACAAGTGTAGACATACCCCTTTTTTGTTAAGCTTAATGCTGCCACCCTACTAGCTCTTGTACCCCATCCCAGTCTTTCCCATCCATTAGTCCTTTTGAACTCTAGTCTGTGGAGCAGCCTCATGTGCCTCATTCTATTTGTCACTCCCATATCCCATCCCCTTCACTTGGTCCCACAGGCATGTAGCTGTGAGAAAAAGACCCTCTGCTTTGTCCCTTTTGTGACTGCCCACTCGTCTGGTGTTAGAGCAGCCCCTGGTGAACGAAAGGTGTAAATGCAGCACCTCTCCATCAGAATATATTATTCTGCATGAGAAAAGAAACCCACGGGGGGACATGAATTCTGCATGTGCTTAGTTGCACAGAATTCCTCCAGGAGTAAATTAAAGTTGCAATAAGCAGGCAGATCCTTGCTGGACAAATGATGGTGCATCTAAGAAATCCTCATGTGCATTTTTTTATGTGAGTAGTACATTAAACCAAATGTTCTCTAAATGTACTTCTGCCTCATTTATTTCAGGCAGAAAAATGCAAATGACTGCTATGGAGAAATCAAACAGTTGCACTAGTAGTTAACTGTTCTATATCATTCCTCACCATATAATTTCCTACACACACACACACACACACACATACATTTTTTCTTTCCTAATATTTTATTAAAATCTAAATGGGAAATGAAGGAAAGTTTTAATAAGCAAACTTTTAAAACATCAATTGAAAGGAAAATGCATGTAGCTTTCATTATTTACTAAATTCATATAAATGTAGCAAACATTGTTTTATACTTTTGTATCAGGAGTTAAATTACCTCTAGCCTTGGCCTTTACAAATGGTAGACAGACCCTTATGAAAGATATGTTTAACCTTCTGTGATAGGCTGCTCCCCAGGTCCAGTCTGGAGTGCCACTATGACCCCCCCACTCCAGTCCTGAACCCCAATTCACCCCAGCCTGCCAGGTGAACACTCACTCCTGAGTCAGTCCACACCAGCCAACAGCGTGTAATTGATCCCAGGCAGTGGGTATAAATCCACTAGCCACACAGTCTCCATGTGATCACCCCCTGCCCCAGATACTATACTGGGAGCCACTGTCTTACAGGGCTCAGGACCCCAAACACCATACTCTCAAGTCTGCCCACTTAACAAAGAAGTGGATCATGCCCATCCACACACCCTAACAACCCCACAGCTTTAAGTAAAACAAATACTAGTTTATTGATCAGAGTATGATTTCAATTGAGAAAATGGCTAATCAAGGCAGAATCATAATGTAAATGAGTCAGGAGTGACCACTATCAAATACAAGGTATAAACCGTGTACTAATCTAACATTTCTACATAAACTGACTTCATAGCCCAAGATTATGTGCACGGTGTTTGGCTGTTCAATGGTTTACAGCCATTCTCTGCTTATTACAAGGTAGGCCCAGATCATGCTGAAAGTTGCAAGATGGAGTCTCCCCAGCAAAATACTGTGGCATCTCCCTTTAATAGTTGGTGTCTTTGTTTTTTAAACTCACAACACTCCCTCCCCCTATGTGCTGCTGTAGGAGTCCCTTTACTTCTACCTGAGCTGGGGAGGACATTAGCATTCCCTTTGTCATGTAATTCTCCAGCCTCTGTTCTAGAGATAGTCCTGAGAGTCTGAACCCTGTAACATGCTTTACCTCTGTACACACATTTTGCTGTAGGAAACATGGCACCATGATAACTATGTAGAATATGTTATGAACATTTGCAAAGGAACCTGGCCTGGCATATTTAGCATCATATCACACAATTACATTGAAAACTGAACAGAAAAGTTACATAGATCATGCCCTAGGGGTGCACAGATGGGCATCCTGTGACACCTTCATATCAATATTATTCCTAATGTAATTTTATAGTCTTTTCTCTTCTTTGGCTTTCCAGGGCAAATGATGATGACTGTAGGGAGGAACTAGCACTTTCCTGCATGCTGATGAGATGCAAGTCTAACTCTTGAATGGAAACATTGGCCACATCGAGGGCAGGAGAGGTCTTTCTAGTAGTTTTCAGCCATGTTGTGTCTTAGTTAATGTTGATGCTGATAAGTTACTAATAATTTTTCTTCTACCTTTTTAATGCTTCAGATATAGCATTTCTCCATTGTACACAATTTTCTGCCAATGTCTCCCATGTCTTTACATCGATGTCCACTGTATTGAGTTCCAAAGGTGTAGCTGGGTCAATCTAGTTCAGCAAAACAAACAAGGAGTCTTGTGGCACTTTTGAAGACTAATGAATGTAGTTATTGCATGAGTTGCTTTAACAGTCTGACCTGATCCTATGACTTACACTTCCCTGAATTTATTTTCCTCCCATTCTGTAAGTCCTCCAGCTTCAAGTGTCTAACGAAGTGGGATTTTCTCCCATGAAAGCTCATGCAATAAATAAATGTTAATCTTTAAAATTTGCCACAAGATTCCTTGTTTGTTTCACTGTCTTGAGATATCTCTCAAGGATGTCTTTATAGCGTAGCTTCTGACCACTCCCTGACTCGATTACCTTCCTTTGGTTCACATAAAAGAGGATTTTTGGAAGCTGGAGTTCTGGCATGTCCTGACCACCTCAGTGGTGAGGAAGTAACTATTGCTCCTACACTGAGGATTTCAACTGCGAGTGTCTCAGTTGGAAGCTCGACAGCTTTTTCAGATGTCTTCTATACAGTGTCAATGTCTCAACAGAGCAGATCATAGAAGGCATCGCTATTACTTTGTAGACCTTGACCCTTCTAGCCATTGATCCTATGCTAAGACCAAAGTTGTTTTTTGATGCTGCCAAAAACCCTGAATGCAGCTTGAAGACATAAAGTTATCTTAACTGCAGCAGAGTTGTCATTTGTCAATGTGCTACCCAGGTACATGAAAAGGGTAACACTCAAGAGACCTTCACTGTTGATGACAATAGCTGGTCTAATGTTGTTACCAGTTTGTCTATTGGCTGGTTGGAACAGTAATTTGGTCTTACTTATGTTGATCTTCAACACAAACTCAAGTGCTGCATCAGCAAAACATGTTGTGATTTCCTGCATATCTTTTTGGGTGTAAGCAACCAAGGCTGAATCATCCATAAAGAGAAGCTCCCTGACGAACTCTTCTCTCATGCTGGTATTAGCACATAACCTGGCCAGATTGAATAGCTTGCTGTCACTGCTTGTACATTAGGTGCCAGTGCTGAGATTTGCATTCATGCGTGAGAACACTGCTGCAGGGAATAAAGTGAAGAGGGCTGGGGCATGTATACACCTCTGTTTCACCCTACGGCATACGGGGAAGACTTCAGTCACAATTCTTGGTGCTGAGACGCTGCTGGTTATTGTTAGGGTCCCCTCCCCTCAGTTCTTTGTTCACTGACAGAAATAGAAGTCCAGAGCCCAGCAGCAGGCAATAAAATGGGTTTATTGAGATAATCAAGGAAGGATTAATTTCAATCCTTCACCCCAGTGATCTCCCCACCACTGTCGATTTGATCTCAGTTTTCATAGTGTATTTTAACTAATCATTTTCTTGAAAATATTACAAGATAATTCTTAAACCAATCCTAACTTTTTTGAGTAAGGGTCATATTGCAATTCTTTTCTCACTTGGGGGGGGAGGGGGCATGAGCAAATTTTGGGTAGATAAGACAGAAACTGATATTTATTATTATTATTATTATTATTATGTAAACAATCAAACATAAACACCAGTTTATCAACTCAGTTTGGATCTGTAAAAGCAGGGGTGGCAAAGGTGGATGAGGTGGCCATGTGGGGTGGAAGGAGAGATCTTGGGGAGCAAGTCAAGGCAGGAGTGGCAAGAGAGGGGAGATCGAGGGGGAGGACAGAGATGGCCATGGGGGTGGCAGGGGAGAGCCTGGGGAGCAGGGCATGGGTGGCAAAGGTGGCAATGTGGCATGGCGGGGGAGGTCATGGCAGGGGTAACAAAAGAGGGGAATGACGTGAAGATGTGTTCCCACAAACCCCAATGTGTAACATAGCAGTTACAAAGATTTGTGCAGTTGCCTTAGTTCATATGAAAGGGAAGAGTTTGCTCAGCTGCTTTTCACAGCTCACTATGCAGGCTCAAGTAGTAGATAAGACTGCATGTGCCAGATTAGATATAATATATATACACCTTTTTTTCAGCACATCCTGACCAAACCACACTCCTATCTCCTGTGCTACGTTGGCAGACAAGTTCTGTTGGTTCTCCTGTCAGCAGAGTTAGGTCAGATTGTTTGACTGGGGTGTGGCAACTTTATGCTATCTACAACAGATATAGGTCAACATTTTCTACAGCTTTGGGCTAACATCACACACACCAGTGAATAGTCCCTTGCTCATTAATGTGCCCACCAATTTGAAGACCCATTTGCATTGTGTAATATCACATTCCTGTCAATGAAACAAACAATTGCCTCTGTATGTAAAAAGATCAACAGTAAATGGAAGGCTGTTTTTAGTGACACTGAGACAGGAATGCTTAATTACCTCCCAAGACTCAGTTTGTTCCCTGAAGATATTATTAGTTTGTTTACCAAAACTATTCCTCTTGTGCTTGTTCATCAGAAACTAAAGGAAAATGACCTTTGCTGGAATGCCTCATTGGGAGGATAAAATACCTTCTAATCTTGTTAATAGCTGCGTTGAAACAGATGAATAACAAATCACAGCTTCAAAGAGAAACTGCAGAACGCAAATTTATATGCAAATTTGACTCCGTTGCCTTGGGGTTAAACAGGGACTACAGATTTTTCTCTCATTACAACAGGTGATTTGTCCTCATCTTCCTCTATGTGCTGTTCCCCAGTGTTTGAATCCTACCACCTATTTTGATTTGCTGTTACAGCCTGACCTGACCCTATGTCATCCACTCCCCTGCATTTAATTTCCTCCCATTCTGTAAATTTCCCATCTTCAAAGCATCTGAAGAAGTGGGATTTTCTCCCTCGAAAGCTCATGCGATAAATAAATCTGTTAGTCTTTAAAAGTGCCACAGGACTCTGTTGTTTTTCTACAATAGAGTCACACGGCTACCCCTTTGGAATTTGGCTTCTAATCTTGGTAAAATATATGGGAGTCAGTCCTGCACAGGAGTAAGAAGCTTGTATGAGGATAAGATGCAGAAAATGATCAGCAAAAGGTCAGCAAAATGGAACCTGTGTAATGTAGACAAGTTCCAAAGGGGTAGCCATGTTAATCTAGTTTGGCGAACAAGCAATGAATCGAGTCCTCTGGCATTTTTAAAGACTAACAAATTTATTTATCGCATGAGCTTTTGTGGGAGAAAATCCCATTGAATGGGTATTGAAGCACATAGGCTATGTCGACACTTGTGAGTTAGTTCGAATTAAGGAAGCTTAATTCAAACTAATTTAAGCCTGGTCCACACTAGGCTTTCATTAGTTCAAATTAAGGGCTTCTTTAATTCGAACTAATAAATTTGACTCCTTAGTTCGAACTAACACTTAATTCAAAATAGTTAGTTGGAACTTTTAATGTGGCCATATTAGTTTGAACTAAGTGCTTAGTTCGAACTAATCAGCAGATTGATCTTCATGCAATGTACTAATTCGAACTAAGCATGGCCATGGCTTAAGCCCTGCATGGCCATGGCTAGTTCAAATTAAATTTCCAGTGGGACCCTGCTAGTTCAAATTAACTTAATTCAAACTAACTAAAGTTATTCAAATTAGTTAGTTTGAATTAACTAATTTGAACTAGCATTTGTAAGTGTAGATATAGCCATAAAGATTCAGCTAGGAGCCAAGTGGGATTTGAACTCCTATTGAGGTGGGTGCATAGCTCCCATTGAGGTGCTCAGTATCCACATCTCCTATGAAATTTTCAGGAGTTTATACTAAGTACTCAAGCAAGCGCTGTGGTTCAAGATTCAGTCCTGCGAAGTGAAGAGAAGTAAGCACTGAGCACCTTCTCTTCTCACAGAAGTCAGTGGGAGTTGTATAAATTCAAGCCAGAAGTTTTGATTGGTGCTGTGAATTGGCCTCTCACTGCATCAGCTCAGCGTCTTACTCAGTTTTCACTTAGTCCTTCCTCTTGCAAATTCCATTTAACAGGCCAAATCATGAATGGTTCTGAGCAATGCTGACTGCCATGAAAGTCACAGGTGCTCTGCACCTCTCAGGTACGCAGTACTGCCCAGTCTCTGGCAGTGGGAGATTACCCAGACACTTCAAAATGGACTAGTGTGGCAGATATATGGCTTGGATTTGAAATGGGGGACTCATGCAACATGGACCACATACAAAAGAATTAAGTTCTCCTCCTGATCTCTCTCCCTCACTCACCAACTAGATACACAGGAGCCAGATGAATGCTGGGATTTGCCATCGTAGCAATCCCAAACTAGCTCTCAAAGCTGAGTCGACCCATGAGGAAAACATGTACATGAGGTTGTTCAGTTCATATAGCTAAATTTGGCAGTCTTCACCTCTTTGCTTAGGCAGAGAGAGAACATAATTGGGAGCCTTTTTTCCCATAAATAAATTACCTGTTATATGGAAAAGTATATTTTCTTAGAGGAACAAACCTGGATAGGAGGTTCAATCTTGTATTGATTAGAGTCCAATAGCAAAACTCCCGCTGATTTCAATGAAAGTACAGGTAAACTCAAAGAACATTTACCGTAACTGTGGCTCCTATCTTGCATATGCTTATGTCTATGTGTAACTTTACACATCTAACTACTCCCACTGAACTACTCACATACTAAAGTATTTGCAGGGTTGGGGCCCATGTTTGTAAAAACATAATTTACCTTCTTTTATACTGGATTAAACAGCTATGGTTTGACCATTAATTTGTTCTTTGTTTTATGCATTTATTGTTTTGGTTGCAGATTTTTGAGGTTATCTTTTTAAGCTTGTAAAAATGTAACACAAAGGAAACTTTACAAATAACTCTTCAAAATTATTTCACAATCAAATTATTATGAGGCTCAGTAGATAGCAGAGAACAAGGCATTTCAAATCAGTGCTTTTATATACAGCAGGAACATCTACATTACAAATCTAATACATGGCCGTTTAACAGACCAAGGCTATGTCTACACTTGTAAATGTAGGTCGACTTTAGCTAAGTCGACTTAGTGCGTCTACACCTAAATTTAAAGTCGACTTTGGGGGGAACTTACAAAGTTGACCTAGAGCATCCACACTGGGTGCCTAGGTCAACTTCTAGGGGCGAGGAGGACCTAGGGCAGGTCCATGGGGGCATGGGGGGCACCCTTTGCCCAGTTCCAGGGGGCTCAGCCTTTGCCCCATTGTACATGGGTACAATGGGGCAAAGAGGGACAGGGACCTTGGCAGGGCATAGGGGCAGGGTGGGCAGGGCTCTGCCTTGCCCTTGGGGGGGCATGCCAGGCTCCCCCTGTGCCCCCCCCCCCCGGCAGGGAGGGCAGTGGTGGAGTCCTGGAGTAGCCCTAAGTCGACTTAGGGCTACTCCAGGTCTACACTGGCTTAAGTCGGCTTGAAAAAGTCGACTTAAGCCTTAGGTCGAATTAAAATGAGGTTTTTATAAAGTCGACTTAATTTTCATTATGTCAACTTTATTTTCCTTAAGTCGACTTAAGCAACTTGCTTAAGTCGATTTAAGGAAAGTGTATTGTAGACGCAGGGTAAATTAAGTCGAATTAAGCAAGCTTAAATCGACTTAATTTACAAGGGTCAACGCAGCCCAAGTGATTACACTGAAACTACGATTGCAAATTTAAACTGATTACCACATGCCCTGGCTCAATCCATTCTTTCCACTGTCATTAAGTCCTGGGTTTTTTCTTGCCTATTAGGAGCCAAACATGTGCAAGTGCTGAGTTAATTGGGAAACCACTAATTTTACAGGTGCATCTAGCCCAAGGAATCAGCTGAATAAAAGCAAACCAACACAGAGAGCCTCAAAAGCACTGCATTTCTTTATAGTCTCTGATTCTGCAAGTAGTAATAGCAAAAATCAGTTTACATGATTTCTTCATCATTACATGGAAGTGTGCATCACTATCTATAGAAGCACGAACGCCAGACTAACAGTTCAGAAACTCATCTTTTTAACATATAAACAAGAAAGCCAAAGTTAACTACTTGCCAAGCTGACTCTATGCATTGCTATATACCAAATCATAAAGTTAACAAATTCAAAAAATGTTTTAAACATTTGATTATCATCTTTCAGTTCTGTCTAATTGTTATGTCCATCTATCAACTATTTCAATAGAGAAATTCATTGTTATTGGAAACTTTACTTGTCTGAAAAAAATCTCTGCTTACGCAGGTCTCAAAATGGAGTCTGATTCAAATGGAAACACTCCCAGTTCCTACAGTGGGAACTGGTGCAGGACCTGAAATAATGACTATGAGAAAGGTTACTGGATGTTATTAACCAAAGAATTGCAGGAATAAAATTCACAACTCAGACATCACAATATAGTAAAGCCACCACCAGCAGGCATATGGAAAAGGACAGAAAAGGCTAAAAAAACACACAGAATTTCTCAAAATAAGAAATTAAGAAGAAATATATACACTTTAGAAACATCTTAAGACCTCAAATTATGGTAAAAACTAGAGCTGAGTAAAAATGTTTTCCCTCTCAAAGATAATTTAGATAAAAATGAAAAGAAAAATTCAGCATAAATTCAAATACTGAAAAATGTTGGCCAACCTTTCCCCTCATTGTATTTTTCTAAAATACTTATTTGGGCTGTGGGGTTTTTTTTTGTTTGTTTTCTTTCTGGGGGGTGAATCTCCCCCTCTTTTCTCCTACCCCCCAGTGTAAAGCAGACACTGTTCATTAAAAAAATTCAACTATTCAAAACCCCACTTTTGAATGCTAACGGGCAGAATTTCCATTGAGTCAATGGAAGTTTTGAATGCAGATCAATAGCAGAGCTGTGCCCATGTTCATTTAGCAGCGCATTCTCCTTATTCAGGGTGAGGTTCAATACAAAATGTACAGAGACAGATTTTTAAAGCTATTTTGCTGCTAATACCTATAGAAATCAATGGGTGCGTCTACACTTGTGAATTAAGTCGACTTAATTTACTCTGCGTCTACACTACACTTTCCTTAAGTCGGCTTAAGCAACTGCTTAAGTTGACTTAAGGAAAAATTAAGCCGACTTTACTAAACCTCATTTTAAGTCGACTTTGCTGGCTAAGTTGAGTTTAGAAAGTCGATTTAGCCAATGTAGATGTGGAGTAGCCCTAAGTTGACTCTAAGTTGACTTAGGGGGTTCCAGGGCTTCCCCACTGCCCTCCCTGCCAGGGGGCTGGCACAGCCACAGCCTGGTATGCCCCCCCACAGGGCAGGGCAGAGCTCTGCCCACCTCTATGCCCTGCCAGGGTCTCTGTCCCCCTTTGCCCCATTGTACCTAGGTACAATGGGGCAAAGGCTGAGCCCCCTGGCACTTGGCAAGGGGTGCCCTCCCTGCCACTGTGGACCTGTCCCAGGTCCACCTAGCCCCTACAAGTCGACCTAGGTGTCTTGTGTGGACGCTCTAAGGTCGATTTTGTAGGGTCCCCTCTAAGTCGACTTAAAATTTGAGTGTGGACATGCTAAGTCGACTTAAATTCACAACTGTACACATAACCAATGTGAATTAGGCACCTAGCTATCTTTACAAGCTGGGCCACAATGCTTAAACTTCGACACTCGTACAATCCATGAAGGTACTTTGGAGCCCAAGTCCTGGATTTAGCCACTGCTGCAGTCCACAACCCTGCTCACCTGCTCTCTCTCTTCTCTGCACCTAAACTCACTCAGCACCTGTGTGTTTATAGTAACAGCTCTCGAGACGCTTATGTTTTTGCATCTCTGCATGCAAACTGCTGATGCAATCTGTGCACCTGTCTACTGTCTAAGTCCCAGAGCAATTAGCAAACCACGGAAGACAGGTTTTTGGCTGCCTAAGTCACATCCGGTAGGTGTGCTCGGCGGATGCCTACTGAAATGATTCCCCTGAAATGAGTACACACAAAACAGCTGCAGGAGGAAGGAGGATGCTGTGGAACATTCTGTTACGGGACTCTTGCAATCTTTCCTATTGAAGTTGGACTACTTTAATGAACCAATTGAAAAAATAAATCTTAACTGGGCCAGGCTGCAAGTTAGAAAAGCTATATCCTAATGTTCCAAAGGGGCAGCCCTGTTAATCTTTAAAAATGCCACCAGACTCCTTGTTTGTTTCTCTGCAATAGACTAACAGATTTATTTATTGCATGAGCTTTCATGGGAGAAAATCCCACTTTGTCAGACACTTTGAAGATGGGGAACTTACAGAATGGGAGGAAATTAAATGCAGGGAAGTGTATGACATAGGATCAGGTCAGGCTGTAACAGCAAATCAAAATAGGTGTTGGGATTCAAACACTGGGGAACAGCATATAGAGGAAGGTGAGGTCAAATCACCTGTTGTAATGAGAAAAAAATCCATAGTTCCTGTTTAACCCTGAGGCAACTGAGTGGAATTTGCATATAAATTTAAGTTCTGCAGTTTCTCTTTGAAGCTGTGATTTGTTATTCATCTGTTTTAGCACAGCTATTAGCAAGTCATCAGTGGAGTGAGAAGGGAGATTGACATGTTCCCCTACTGGTTTTTGAATGATGCTATTTCTGATGTCAAATTTTTGTCCATTTATTCTTTTGCGCAGAGACTGTCCTGTTTGTCCAATATATAAGGCAGAGGGGCATTTCCGGCACATGATGGCATAAATCACATTGGTGGATGAGCAGGTGAATGAGCTCTTGATGGAGTAGGTGGCTTGATTTGGTCCTGTGATGGTGTCTTCAGTGTAGATATGAGGGCAAAGTTGGCAGCGTGGTCTGTTGCAGGGATATGTTCCTGCTTTAATGTTTCTGTTGTTTGATCTGTAGTTGCTGGTATCTGTTTAAGGTTGGGGGGCTGTCTGTAAGCGAGGAGAGGTCTGTCTCCCAAGGCTTGAAAGAGTGAGGGATCATCTTGTAGATTAGGCTGTAGCTCTTTCATGATGCGATGAAGAGGTCTGACTTGGGGTTTGTAGGTGGTGACCAATAGCGTTCTATTATTTTTTTCTTGGGCCTGTCCTGTATTAATTGACTTCTGTGTACCCATCTGGCTCTGTCAATCTAGAGCATTCACCTGAGAGGTGATAGATTCCTGTTCACATCCTTTCTCCCTCTAAGGCAGTGGGGGAATTGAATGGGGGCAGGGGCCTGTATCCTAGGTAAGTACCTACCCCATCAGCTAAAGGTTATAAGGAACTCCCTCTTTCTATAGCCCCTATCGCCTAGCTGTTTTGTTTCAGGCCCCCCATGTAGCTAGTCACCTATCTTCTCTGGGTTCCCAGCTCACAAGCAGAGATAGGCATCTCCCTGCAGCCTGATTTTAGGCGCCTTGCTCCATGAGAGGGATGGGAATTAGCACACATCCCTGTGGTCAGTATCTCCCACTGGCTAGCGTAGGCAGCCTCCCTCTCCCCCCCTCCAGCCCGGCATGCTGCCTTTCTAAATCACATTTTTAACTGCCTCTCTCTCCCAGGAAGAGTGTGGCTAGAGGAGTCAGCAACCTTTGCTGACCCTCGTGCCAGCCCCTCCTTCCTGATCCTCAACCCCACAAAAAAGCCACCACTGCCTGAAAATTCAGTGGCAAGCAGCTCTGGGAGGTGTCTTTCGGTGGCAGCTGGGCGGGGTCCCAAGGCACGCTGCCAAAAGCTGCTCCAGGCAGCTTCTTTGGGCATTGGCTGCGGCAGGAGGTTCCCCACACCTGCCACAGAAAGATGCCATGTGGTGCGGCTTTCAGCGGCAGGAGCAGCAATATTGGTGTCGCTGCAGAAAGCACTGCGTGCCGCTCCAGATGGGCTCGTATGCCACGCTTAGCACGTGGGGCGGGGATTGCTGACCCCTGGGCACTTAAATGTCTAATGCAGGCTTTGTGGCCCAACGGGCTGCGTCTGTAATTTTCCAAGGGCAATGCTTAAAAGGCCATGCTTGCATCCTGTCATGGATCTGGGCCCATTTAGGGCTGTTTCTCAGTGACTCAAGGTATTGACATGGACACCACAGCAAACTGAGGATGGGCGTGTGCATGGACCTTTTAGTAAACTTTTAACATAAGGGAGGAGCCTACCCACATATTCTCCTATACGTGTTATTTAATTGGTGCCAGTGAGGGGTTACAGTGCACCCAGTGGTTAAAGTATAATTTGATGGTCCCCAGAACCCTCCTAATCTCCGGGCTCCCTTCCCATATTGTCTGGGCTTCCTTCATGCATGTGCGGGCCCCAGCCCACGTAGGCATTTGCAACCACTTCTCAGTACCACATGCATCGGTTATCGCTCCATAAAAATATTTATAATTTCATACGGCGTTTATGTCTATAGCAATTATTGTCACAAACTAGCAAACACTGCATAACACAATAAGTATTGTGATGAACAACGGTGGGGCGTAGGAGCTGCCAGCAGCCAGGGAAGGGCGGAACATGCGTTCCACTGGATTTTTCTATTTTTAGGGGCCCTGGAACTCTGGCTCCTCAAATTTGGGGGCCCCGGAACTGCGTTCCGGTGCATTCCCCCTTACTTTAACCCCTGAGTGCACCTTACCCTATAACCTGTCACTGGCGCCGGAGTTAGCGGGCTTCTTACCATAGATTCCTCTCAGTGAATAGCTTGGTCTCTCCCCTCCGGCCCATCACATTGCCTGTATCACAATTCCTGGCGACACCATTTCCTCACATTCTTGATCCATACGACAGCAACTCCATCTGACAAATGTACACCCGTAGCTCCAAAAACTTCCAGACCATTTTAAAAGATGTCCCTATAATGTCTCACTGAACCGCGTGGCCAGGAGCACTATCAGCTACCAGGGTCTTGGCAGGATCCACAGGCTGCTAGGAAATCCATTTTTTCCCCTAAGTTGGATGCAAGGCAAGGATGAGGTATGAGCCACTCAGTTGGGTCTGCACCAGCTAGCGACTTCCATATCCAGCTTGGCCTGCCAGCTTTAAAGCAACTTCGTGTCAGGACATCAGCACAAAGGGCCCCAAACAGATCAGAGCGTCTGACTGGAATATATCTTTAATTAATTAAGTTCTCATACAACTGGGTATCTTGACCCAAGGAGGATCTTTATGATTTCCATATTAACTGCAGGCTTCATAAGGAAAATATGAACTAAACAAGAATTTTTGATCATATCAGGCCAAATGTTTCTCTCGTCCCAGACCTCGCACACACACACATACACACCCACCCACACACACAAAGAGGAAGTGGAAGTTTTGATGTTGTTGAGAAATTAGGGCCAGTCAATTAAAGAGCCAGGGATCAGTGGACGAATTCCGAATTCAAACCTGCAGATGCTGGGGTTTCCATGTGGATGACTAGTCTCTCAGTGTGATTTCCAGTTCCTCCAACTCCACAGGTAGAAGCCCTTGGTTAGAAACCCTGCGGCCACTAGCCTCACTGCTCTATTTGCTTATTTTGGACAGATGTTCAAGGTGAAGAAGGAATACTAATTCTGCCTGCTTTAACATTAAGGCCTGCTGTGATTTTGCCTATAAAACCCCTTTTTCCCTGGGGAACATGCTGTGTAGAGCAGCTGTTCCTGGTTCTCTACCTCACAAACACCAGAGGAACTCAGATACATGGTGTTTGTTTGCACCATGTGAGCTCAGGCAGAGAGAGGGAACTACTATGAATCAATGCAACATTTGAACAGAATTCCTATTTCTTTTTCCTCTGCATAGACAGGAAGGGACCACAGAGCTCATTGTTTACAATGGTTGTCAATGGCAACTTGTGTTCTAATTTAGATCTCTATGCTGCCCTTGATCCACATGCATAACACCTATTGACATCAATGGGAGGTCCAGATACCGACTGAAAACATGACAAGCTTCAGACTAAGCTGGGCCCCACAATTTATACCATCCTGTGTAGTTTGACTTTCATGATGAGAAATAATATCATAGAACAAAGCTCTAAATAACATTTTAGAATCTTAATTCCAGTCCCAGATGAACTGGTGTATTGCCATGTATCTTCTAATACCGGCTACTGTGCGTATTGCAGCATTAAGGACTAGAAGATATATATTACGGCCACACAAGCCGCTCTACAGCTTTTCTTCAGTATTTACTTTATTTAGACCAAAGTGTGCAAGAGACTGCTTTTTAATGGATTCAGCTTCAGTTGCATTCATTCAATGCAACTTTACAAGATATCTTTACAACTTTAGAGATTTTCTCCCACGAAAGCTCATGCAATAAATGAATTGGTTAGTTTTTAAAAGTGCCACTAGACTTCTTGTTTGTTTTACATTTATTACGGTAGAGATCCCTGCCTCAATTCTACCATATTTGCTAGAGAGTAACAAATAGTTCAGCTCAGCTCTTTTTTTTCCTGCATACAATGTACCTTTCCTGCAGTTACCAGTTTTGTTTCAAAAAGCTGACTCAGAGCCTGATTCTTCTAATATGATGGGAACATTGCCAGAGAGATTAGCATCAGGCCTTCAGTAATAGTTCCAAGGAAGTTTTCAGGGTTATTTATTCATGTACAATAACTTCCAGAATGTGCTTCCAAGAGAAAAAAGGGTGCATCAGAGGAGGGGCTATGAGCCCCAGTGGCAGATTACCGCATGGGACCATGCCCAGGAGCCCACCACGACTTGGGGGCCCTCTGCTCTGCCGGCACTGGGGGGGAGGAGGGGGAGGAGGCTCTGCACTCCCACTCTGGCCTGGGCCAGCTGGTCTGCCCCCAGGGGTGGGGTGGGCCAGCCCAGAGCTTAGGCTCTGGGCCAGATGGTCTGCCCCCGGAGGCAGGGCGGACCAGCACAACTGGTCACTCCGCTACAGGGGCAGGGCTGGCGTGTAGTATAGCCTCTGGCACAGCCTTCAGGCTGCACCAGAAGCTGCACCATGAGCACCAGTCAGTGCCACAACTCCCAGGGGCTGACCAGCCGGGCGGGGCAGCCTCTAGCCTCAGGTTCGATTTGTCATCAAAACCTTGAGTCTTTTGCTAAGGATGGAGACAATGAAAATACAAATATACGACACTTTCACGCATTAATGGGATTAAATCCTGCTTCAGGTACACCAGTTATACAAGGACAATAATTTATTCTGACACAAGAGAAATGGAAAAAAATAAAAGGAAAGAAAGCAGGGATAATTAGAGGCAGTACATCTTTCAGACAGGTCCCTCCTTTCACCATCCCTTTCCTCACTAATAACTAACCAGATATCAGCTCTCAGTCATTGACATGATAGGAGGATCCTGTTAGCTCTTCCAGATCACTAAT
>ML685863.1:4158612-4173928 GCA_007922175.1 Pelusios castaneus | reverse complement strand
ATATATATATATATATATATATATATATATATATATATATAATGTTCTTTAGTTCATAAAATATTCCCAGAAGTAGCTTAGTAATAAGTATAGTCTTTCAGTTTAGGTCCAGCATAGACAGTGGCTAGAGCACTGGTAAGTGGTCCAATTACATAGTTACAAGAGAACATTGTAAAGCATCGATGCCCACTGGTGACCTTGATAGGAGCAACAGTAGGCAGGTAGGCCCAGAAAATGAGAAGAAAGTCAAGATACAAAAGGAAAAAGGGGGAAGATAAGTCTATGAATCTCTGGGATAGTATACATGCTACAAAAATGCTTACACACTTATACACTGTGTTACATGCATCCCAGAATCCTCTGCCCTGGTGCTATGTGACCTCCTTTGAAACACAGCGGCAGTTTGTGCAAAGAATTTGGGGATGTGTTTGAGAATGAAAAGTGCCTCCCACATGTCTGAGGAGAAATTGGTTATGCATCTGAGAGAAGACACAACACAGACAAGGGAAACAGGAGGAAAAAGGAGGTGAAGAAATGCTTGGCAGGATTGCCAAATCTCCTCTTAGCCTATGATGGCAATCAGCTCAGCATGGCCCCGCCAGAACAATGTGCTCTGGTGAGTATTGTCTTCTCTGACAGACTGAAATCAGCACAGCGACTACAAGTTACTATTATGGGAAACATGACAGTATTATTTTGCACAATGTATTTAACCATGGGGAACTAAGAAGCTGGAAAGAAAAGTCTTGTTTCTTTGCGCGTACAGTTAGAGTTTCCAAGCGTTCCTCATCATGATGATAAAATAGACATCAGTGTCTATTGAAGCACTGACTCCTGCATAGTAGTTCATGAATTCTTCTGTCGTAACCTAAAGTGGAAGATTTTAAAACAGAAAAGAAAACCTTCATTCTTCATCTCATAACACATCTATGGCATACATAAAATAAACATCTGTAAATGAGCAAAGACTTAAGCCATACACTATACCCTTAATGCTTCAACATATATTGAATTAGAAAGGAACCTAAGTCAAGAGGGAAAATGAAGAAGGTGTAATTCCTTCAGTAGCAGATAGTCCTAATATGTAGAGGTCTCATTTTCCAAGTGAACTTAGTTAAAAACAAGTTCTCGTCTTCCCTGAGAACTGAGAGAGAGAATCAGTGAAACGCTGATCCCTCAGAAAGACAAACATCGGCATGTCATTTTCTCATTGACTCCTCTGAATTTGAACAGCACATTCATTACAATATAATAAATGAAATGAAATGGGATCCTGGCGCAATTGGGAGATTGTACTTTAATATCCATTTATCAAGCTAAAAACACCATTCTTCAGAGCAGATCTGACTAAAAGAGGCAAAGCAGTTTTTAAATCCTAGCTGTTTTATTTCAATTTGCATTTTGGGGTTGAATCCACTTACAAAAGCAACTAGCCTGCCTATCCGCTTTTTAAATTGGCCTGGCCTTTTACATGTGTAAAAATATTTTTCTAATCCCTCATTTATATAAAGCAGTGGTTTTCAAACTGTTTCCCTTGGGACCCAGTTGAAAAAAATCATTTGTGCCTGTGACCCATGCTTGAGCAATGCATTCCAGTGTTTTGGCGGTGGCAGCAGGAGGCGCCGAGACTCAGTGCCTGAGGGTCTGCGACCCAGTACTGGGTCCTGACCCTACGTTTGAAACCACTGATATAAATTGCAGATAGTTCTTGTGAAGTTTTAATCTTTGGACTATTTATACAGCACTTTGAATAAAGCTATTATACAAAAAAGATATCTCCCTATCTAGTTCTTCAGACAACTTTCTTCAAACAACTAATGGAAGTTTCTAGATCACAGGCCCTTTTTCTCCTGGGAGAATTCAATCACCCTGACATCTGCTGGGAGAGTAGTACAGCAGTGCACAGATAATCCAGAAAGGTTTTGGAGAGTACTGCGGACAACATCCTGGTGCAAGTGCTGGAGAAACCAACTAGAGGTCATGCTCCACTTGACCAGCTGCTTACAAACAGGGAAGAATGATAGGGAAAGTAAAAGTAGAAGGCAACATGAGCAGGAATGACCATGAGATGGTCAAGTTCAAGAGTCTGACAAACGAAAGAAAGAAGAGCAGCAGAATACAGACCCTGGAATTCAGAAAAGCAGACTTTGACTCCCTGTGGGAAATAATGGGCAGGATATGCTGGGAGGCTCATATGAGGTGGAAAGGAGTCCAGGACAACTGGCTGTATTTTAAAAAAACTATACTGAAGGTGAAAAAACAAACCACCCTGATCTGCAGAAAAAATAGGAAATATGGCAGACAACCAGCTTGACTTAACAGAGAAATTTTCAGTGAGCTTAACCATAAAAAGGAAGCTTAAAAGAAGTGGAAGCTTGGACAGATGAGCAGGGAGGACTATAAAAATATTGCTCAGGTACGCAGGGGTGAAATCAGGAAGACCAAGAACACAATGAGTTGCAGCTAACAAGAGACATGAAGGGTAAGAAGAAGGGTTTCTACAGATAATGTTAGCAACAAGAAGGTGGTCAGAGAAAGTGAGGACCCTTACAGAATGGGAGGTGCAACCTAGTAACAGATGATGTGGAATAAGCTAAAGTACTCAATGCTTTTTTTTTTTTTTTTGCCTCTGTCTTCACAGACAAAGTCAGATCTTAGACTACTGCACTGGGCAGCACAGAATGGGGAAGAGGTGAGCAGCCCTCAGTGGAAAAAACAAGTTAAGGACTACTCAGAAAAACTGGACATGCATGCAATGCAACCAAACGTGCTGAGGGAATTGGCTGATGTGATTGCAGAGCCATTGGCCATTATCTTTGAAAACTCATGATGATTGTTTGGCAGTCCTGGATGATTGAAAAAAGAGAAATACCGTACCCATCTTTTTAAAAGAGAAGGAGAAGGATCTGGGGAACTACAGATAATCAGCCTCACTTGAGGCCCCAGAAAAATCATGGAGAGGTCCTCCAGGAATCAATTTTGAAGCATTTGAAGGAGAGGAAGGTGATCAGAAACAGTCAGAACGGATTCACCAAGGACAACTCATTCCTTATCAATCTGATTGCCTTCTATGAGGTGACTGACTTTGTGGATGTGGGGAAGGTGTTGGACGTGAGATATCTTGACTTTAGCAAGGTTTTTTATATGGTTTTCCACAATATTCTGGCCAGCAAATTAAAGACGTATGGGTTGGAAGAATCGTGTATAACAGGGAGTGGCAAACTTTTTGGCCTGAGGGCCGCATCTTCTGCATGGTGACTCACATGGTGGCAGAGGGGTGAGGGGAGTGGTTGCCCTCCTCAGCAAGGGTGCCACTAGGGCCCACATGGTGGTGCTGGTGGGGTAGCTGCCACACTCTGGCCAGGGCACTGCTTGGCCCATCTGGTGGGAAAGGGTGGCTGCCGTGCTTCCACTAGGAGAGTGCTGGTGGGCCCATGCAATGGGAGAAGGACAGGGGAAGGGGCAGGGCTGGGAGGAGGGAGCAGCCATGATGCTCTGGCTAGGCCCACATGCTGGGCCCACATGGTGGGAAGGGAGTGAAGGGAACAAAAGGAGGGGAGCAGCTGCTGCATTCCAGCCGGACCCAGCTGGAGGACCTAATGAAAAGGCTTCCATGGGCCATATGTGGCCCATGGGCCATAGTTTGCCCACCTCCAGTCTATAAGGTAGATGGAAAGCTGGATAGATCAGCAGGCTCAATGGAACATCAAGATCAATGACTTGATACCTACTTGGCAGTTGATATTGAGTAGAATGTCCATGGGGTTAGTCCTGGGGCCAGTTTTATTCAACATCTTTATTCATGATCTGGAGGATGAAATGTATTGCACCCTTAGCAAGTTTGCAGATGACCCTAAGCTGGGGGTGGGGAGCAGTAAATGCTTTGGAGGGTAGTGACCTAGAAAAATTGGAGGATTGGGCCAAAATAAATCTGATGAAGTTCAGCAAGGACAAATGCAGAGTCTTGCACTTAGAAAAGAAGAATACTATGCACTGCTAGGGACTGACTGGCTAAATGGCAGTTCTGTAGAAGAGGACCTGGGGTTACAGCGGACAAGAAGCTGAATATGAATCAACAGTGTGCCCTTGTTGCCAAGAAGGCTAATGGCATTATTGGGCGGCATTAAGAGGAGCATTGCCAGCAGATTGAAGGAAGTGGTTTATTCCCTTCTATCCAACTACTTTAATATGTTTGTAAATTGAAAGTGTTTATAAAGTGCAAAACATTATTAGGGCCAATTAGAGGCACAGGTGGAAAGAGAAATCCCAACTCTGATCCCAGTTCAGGAAAACACTGAAGTATCTGTATAAATCCATCTTTATTCATGACTGGCTTCAGTGCCAATTGACATCAATGGGATTTAAGCACATGCATAAATGCTGTCCTAAATACAGATGATTTCATGAATCTGAGACTCTGGGCTTAAACTAAATCATGTGTTGTAGTTTCTTAGGGGGTGGAGAATCTCCTCATAAGGGATTTAAAAAATCAGGGTCTGTAGGTTAGCAATACTTACACTTTTCTTTATTGTGTCGTGTGCTGTTGACCTGAGCTGGAATGAATAGTCTGATGCCATATCACATGAATTGCAAATCACTCACATATAACTACAAACTCTATGATTTTGCATAGGGTGATATTTTGTTCTGTGCGCAGTGGGTTTTGGAGTGTGATGGAAGCAGGGTAGAGGAGAGGTAGAGGCAATAGATCTGCTGCTGCATGACGCCATCAAACATCGCCACTGATGGGGCAGAAGTGCCTCAGAAGCTGTAGAGCTGTCGAGTGGAATTCCACTCCTTTACTCCAGGTCAGACAACTCTGCTCCAATGAGGGCAGGACACAGGATGTAGCCCTGTATACTTTGATTATCCAAATTATTAAAAAAGATAGACCTCTGGATTTAAAAAGCAGTTGGGTATTAATGGCTGGAGAGAAACAAGAGAACATTATCCTCATGTCTGTATATCCATTTTACTGTTAATCAAAGGAGGTGCCAGTAAGTATGGCATAGATGTACTATACTTGTTTTATTTGTTTGATATTTGGCTTGTTTTCACAGAGAACAATTCTATCAGTGCACAGACAGAGCTCCTGTCAATTGCCTTGGGCTATTCCACTTACCTTCCCATCTTTGTCATAGGGTGAATCAAAGTTATCTAGAAAGGATCTAAAAACTTGCTCTTCTGTCCATTCTCCATTCTGATATTTGGGATGATGCTTCACATTATATACCCCCCGTAAGTCTTCAATGGTTACAACTCCATCACCGGTTTTGTCAAACTTTCTAAATGCTTGCATGATGACTTCTTTTCTGGCATTAGACATTGGAGGCTGTAAGCAGATGTTAACAGATTAATCCTTTGTCTATGTCTCCCTGTTGCCCATCTTGTTTCAGCTTCAAGCTTTGCTACTGCTGTTATAGTGTGTGGGACATGGTTTCACGTGAATGCCACCAGAGAAGAGTGTGACAGTCGTCTTTCTGGGCAAATATTGAGAGAGGAAGTACAATTCACCATTGACTAAATAGTGCAACTGATGGTTAGAATAGAAACAAACTGAAAAACCAGTTAAAAGGTTTTTAGAATAGCTTTCTGCTCTCTCCATATTAGCTGTCACTTGTAACCTGTCCGCCCTCATTTTTGGATGGAAATGGAATTCTCCAAACGAATGTTGTCCCTTTTGATATTTCTGTAGAAATCAGTAATATTGATAAAAATGGCCTGTACTGACCTCTTATGTTACTGTTCAGCTAGCCATGGAATAGAATTCTTCTAATTTAGATGATTAAAAAAAAAAAAAAAAAAAGCAAGTTGTTTGGAAACTTACTCTTAAAGTAATAAGAAATTCATCAAAGTCTATTGTTCCGCTGCCATCTCTATCAAAAATCTGGAAAAGCTGTTGAGCCTCTTCTTTTTCTATCGCCACAGCATAATCATTTAACCCTTTCAAGAATTCTTTGAAATCAAGGGTTCTGCTGTTATTGTCATCCATAATCCGAAATACTCTGTGGAAAAACGTGTGTTTCTAATTAATTAATTAATTAATCAATCAATTAAGAGAAATAAAGCATGATGGGGTGGAAAAACTTACAGAGAAGAATGACAGTTTATATATATATAGCCATACACTTTGGTCTGATGGCCCTACTTCACAGCCAAGCTCTTTCCCATCCCAAATTTTTTAAAAAGGAAAGTAGAAACTAAATATATAATGCTTCCTGCTTGTGGCCCACACCATCACTGGGTGTAAAACAGTGTCACTCCACAGAAGAGTAAGTATCTGGCCCTGACCTTTGTATCTTTACATCCCTTTGTTTTGAGTTTGGGGATGCAGATAATTGTATTAATTTTAATTCCTTGTTCTTTGCATTACTTTCTTTTGGTTGGTGGGTGTTATATTTGTATTGAAAAATCATTGACAAAAAATAAACTATACAACAGTAATGGAGCTGCCTTCGCACTTCCCAGATCCAAACACCCATGAGTTCTAGGGCATTTGAAATCCTGGCTCCATGGAATTCCATTGGAGGTTTGCCCTAACTTCAATCTATAGCTGATATTTTACTGCATAAGTCCATTTTAGCCTTAGTGCCACGGCACGCTACTATTCAAATTATTTGCTTTAATAAATGTGTTTGACTTCCTGGATTTACCTGCCAAGTCCTTTGATGCCCGCAGACCCCCTTGCTAGACATTGCAGCCGAAGCTTCTCAATCGGGTCTGTGGTATTGGCCAGGTTTTTTTTGGCTTGGATTGCCATGTCTCGGTCGTGCCTCGCTGTACCAGGCATCTAGAACAAGAATTCCCCCCTTTAGCAGATTCACAGAGTTGAAAAAGGCTTAGTTTGTTGGGCACTGATTACCTAGTACAGTCGTTAAAACATGTTTTTGAATACTGAAACCCTCCTTACTTCCCCAGATGGTACAAATACCAAACTTGAAAGTGCTTTCTGCTAGTTAATAAATTACTAAAAAGACTTTTGTTTCCTTCTGACATTAGCAGTCAAAAATATTGCACAAAACTGTTCTTGGGAGGAAATGAACAGCTAGCAAGAGTCTGATATATACTAACCAGGTGCAAATGCTAGAATTCCCTGTGAAACAAACGACACTATAATGTAGCAGTGTGATATGCTGGAAAAAACTACATAGATGGTGGGCATCCAGATGTCTTCCACATTTGCACAAACATGTAATAGTAATATTTAGCAATTGCATAGGATTGTAACAGGTCTAGGACCCTGTGCAGAAATGCAAAGTTATTTCTACTAACTCTATCTTCTACTAACTCTATCCTTGTTCAAGGGCTCCATTTCCAATATACTATAACAATAACATATATTACAACAACGCGGTATAAAAATTCATATGATTCATAGATCTTAAGGTCATTATAATAATCAAACCTGATATCTTGCATTACTGTGACCCTCACCCAATAATTTCTTCATCAAAGCCAGAACTTCTACTTAAAGACTTCAAGTGATGGAAAATCCACAATGTCCCCAGGGAAACTGTTCCAGTAGTTAATTACCCTCTCAGTTGAAAATGTACACCCTAATTTCTAGTCTGAATTTGTCTAGCTTCATCTTCCAATCCTTGGATCTCATGCTTTTTCTGCTAGATTAAACAGCTGCTACTATCAGATATCTCTTCCCCCTGAAAGTTTTTTTATTGGTTCTCAAACTAGGGGTCTTGGCCCCTAAGGGGTTCGTGATGTGGCTAGATGGAGGTTGCAAACTGTGAGCCATGACCGCCAGCCAGGCACAGGGCTGTGAGCTCAGAGCACTGCCAACCATGGGGCTGTGAGGCCTGATCCTGGCCAGGCATGGGCTGTGTGCCTCTCAACTTCCTCCTGGTGGAGGAACATCGGAGGAGAGAGGCGAGAGGTAATGCACAGATACTGCTCACCCACCCACCAACATACTTCCATTTCCTGCAAGGGGCTGTGAGCTGGAGGGGGACGTGGGGCATGAGAAGCAATGTCAGGGTTCCCTGCATCCAGATCACTTTTCCCACCTGTGCTGTGCTGTTGCTCTCTGCCCTCCCATTGGCAGCCCAGTCATGGTGTGTAGCCAAGTCAGGGTAAAACAAAAAATCCATCATTTTCTGAAAGACATGATCACAGCAAAGCAAACAGCTGCTGGATGTTAGAGTTGGATTTTCCACTGGCAGATATTTTCATTAACTTGTGTTTGAATTGTGACAGGTGCAAAGAATTTCATCTTGCAACCCATCAAGTGGCATTGAAAGAGTCTGATCAGGGGCAAGAGAAACCTGAAAGATTTAGGACCACATTATACCCTTCTGTAATGAATTATGGTGCTTCCAAAATTGGACTCTCCATGGGGAAAGGAAATTCCAGTCTCTAAGCGGGACTCCGCTTTGCAGACTGGCAGGTCTCGCTCCCAGTGGCAGCATGGCTTCCTCATGAGGCTGCTCATGTTGTGCCGATGCCATGTGTACCATGTGCACATTGGAGTGAGCAGGGAGCAGGAGCTGATATAACTCAGGGAATTGGAAGTCAGATGCATCCAGTGCACTTCTTCCCTTCAACCATTCCCTTCCCCCATTCAGTACCAAATTTTTCCTCTCTGGGAGTATGGGTAAGGGCTGGGGACCATTAATTACTCTGCTCCCTAGACTTCTGTGGCACTTAGGGGAATGCGAAGTAGGTTTCCATGGAGAAATCGATACAATCTAGTGGCTACTGGAATCCCTTTGCAGTCAGTGTCTGGAGACACAACCATTACACCAGGGATTACACCATTTTTACAGTCCCAGCAGAAACTTGATTTAAAGCACAATAAAAACTGACCAGACAAATAATAAACAGGATGGCTTAGGCCAGGAGTGGGCCGTTGGAGACGAACACTGATGTGGATCCCATGTCCCTGAGTCCCACTCAGGCCTACACAGATGCAGAATCCATGCTAGTGAATCTGATTGTAGGATCAGGGCCTTAACGATGTACATTTTGTTTCACTTGTTTTGCTTGCCAGTATCATATAGATAGAAGGAAGTTCCTACCTAAGACATAGAGCCCAGACCCTTTATGAGTCAGAATTGTTCCCTACAGTAGATCTTTCAGTCCCATTCAACTGTATGACCCTCTTTCTGCACAGGTGATGAATTCACAGCCTTCTAGATATTTCAAAATCACATGACTGCTACAGTGACTGCCTGATGTAACACATAGAACAAAACAGGGTAACAGAGTGGGCAAGGATTTATGGGTACCACGTTATATTATTATACCAACGTTCTGAAGGTTAACAATATGCATGACTACTAAAAGATTTAATGACTATATACACTTTACATACACTGAATAACAACAGTATAAAATTGCATGAATAAACCAGGAAAAGGCCATTACACTAATCTCATGGATCTTTCTTTCCCAGCCCACTGTACAACATCATCAATTGTCTCCCGTAAGTGATGAATCACCTGTTTATTGATTTAATTCCATAACATTAAACAAAGCTTTGTATTGAAAAATTGCTGAAATTTTTAGCAATTTCAGTTGCCTGAGTTAACTGGTGATAGTGCTTCACATATAATGGTTAGAGAAAAAAATAAAATAAGATTTATTTTTATAGTAAAAATAAAAAATGAAATTTCATGCTGGTTTTTTCAAAGAATTCTTAGGGAATTAGATACCCAAATGCCATGAAAACTGGATGCCTAATCTCCTTAGAATCATAGATCAGAAGGAACAATTAGATTATCTAGTTTGAAATCCTATATTTATCACAGTAATTAATCATTACTTTTCATCCGGTTACCCTTCTATTGAGCCCAATAGGACCTTTTAAAACCCCTGCCTTATTTCTCTAAAAACCTCTAAAATGCATGGCATGAAAAGTGGGGGGAAAAAACATATAATTCTTTGGATTACAACAGTGCCCAAAAGGTGCTAGTCTCTGCCAAAACATATAATTACTCGCTATCTCTGCCCCAAAGAGTTCACAATCCATGGAGACCTAATTGTCTAAATTCAAAGAGCCAATCTATTTTGTTTGTTTTTTCCGATCATACCCCTATAAAACATGAACGTCAAATCCCCGCACTTGTTTACCAAGTTTCTAATTTATCTTTTTAAAAGCGTGGCTGTCTGAAGCCATAGATTCATATATAATTTTGCAGTATTTGAATGCCCCAGCCCCCCTACCTTTAAATTCTTAAATTAAATTCTTTACCTTTATTGTTACTCTGTAACCTGTTACTTCTACCTGAAACTATGGACACTGTGAAAACTGGTCCTGTGTCTCCCCACCACCTCCTCCTTCTCTCTTCCAGGTTACACCACTGTTGCTTTGATTGGATGACTCATGGTAACTAATACAGGGACACCGAAAGCTGCTAAATTGATTGGAGGGATTCCTTGTCCATCTGTCTCATTTTACTTGTTTACATAGCCCAACCCCCTCTTTTTCAGGCGCTTGGAGTTTACATTCCTGTTTCCAAGGAGACTTTGATCGCTGTGACAGGTCAAACCTTTCCTTACTGTTTGAGCCACCTGCTAGGAGTAGCTGCTGCGCCTCTGTTGTGATTAGCAAATGTGTTTGTTTTGGTTTTATTTTTTCTCTTGTAAATTGCCTCATCCTTCTCCTTTTTGACTGCGCTGGCTGCATGTAGCTCTTCCTGCAACATATGAATTAACAATAGAGGTTTGACTCTCCCTTTCCTTTGCTCATTCAAACCCCCATTTATTAAAAGGGTTATGTAAAGATTACCAGATAGAGCACTGCCTAAACATGCACATATAAAAATTACATCTATTCAACACTTAATATTGTTTTTTTAAATTCCTGTGTCCAAATAAGGTAAGAGAAAGTAGTGATGAATTATCATTTTGGTTACACAAAAATCCAGGTGCAGACACATTATCTGCAGGTGATTATTTCACTATTCCCAAGAATTACTCAAGGAGAGTCTATATAAAGAAATCCTGGGATTTCATTAATCAACTGAAAAAAGAAAACTGAAAAGACAAAATTTGATACGATATAAAACCATGGGCTATGTCTACACTTACTAAAGTTTGTTCAAATTAGTTAATTCAAACTAACTAATTCGAACTAATTTTAGTTATTTCGAATTAACTTAATTCGATCTAGCATGGCCCCACTAGAATGCTAGTTCGAACTAAGCAAGTGCCATGCATGGCACTTGCTTAGTTCGAATTAGTCAATTGCATTAAGGTCAATGTGCCGGTTAGTTCGAACTAAGCGCTTAGTTCGAACTAACTTGGCCACATTGGGTTAATTCGAACTAACTAGTTCGAATTAAGGGTTAATTCGAAAGGTATAATCGAATTTATTAGTTCAAATTAAGGAAGCCCTTAATTCAAACTAATGAAAGCCTAGTGTGGCCAAGGCTTAAGTTAGCTCGAATTAAGCTTCCTTAATTCGAACTAACTTGCTAGTGTAGACATAGCCATGGTGACCTGTTCAGTTTAGGCACAGTTATTAATTATTCTATTTACAATAAGTTGCATTAGTTATTAAAGACCTGTGCTTTGGAAAACAAATAAAATAAGTGAACCAGATCAAGCAGTGTCATATTTGGGGGCTGATAAGCAGTCTGCAATATCTTACTGAATCTCCAAAATTTCCATTGAAGTCAATGTAAATCCATTAAAGTCAGTGGGAGTGTGGGATATGTTAAGAGAGAAGGATAAGATTTTAAGTTAGAATAAATGACCAAAGCAGAAAATGATTCAGGCTGCTTAGACAAACACTGTTATGATGACTTTTGCATCCTGACAGATAGCCTGTCATTCATCAACATGTACTTCCAAGTATCAACCTATACGATGTATAAGACTTAATATATGCCTTGTATTTTCACTTGGCAATTGATTTTAAGTTATTTTTAGTCAGGAAACAATGCATATGTAATTATTCACTGGTTAGATGATGGTGTAACCCAATTCCATGTGTACCAGCAGAGAACGGTGGCCCCCCAAAAATGTGGAGCCCCCATCTCAGAAAAGCAATTCTTTTTTATGCAAAAGTCCCAGTCACTTCAACAGGAGATGGAAGTGTGCTAGGAAAAAGGAAACAAACCTTTAAATAGGACAGAAGGGAATAAGCGATGCTAGTTTAATAAATGTCTGGCTCTTCTTCCCCTGTACTACAGCTCATGCCCCCTCAAAGCACACATAGTAAACACATTCACATCCAGACACACACACCCCATGGTTCAATCTTCCTTCTGCAAATAGTTTCCACATGCCAGGTTTCAAAGCAAAGTCTCTGTTAATGATTTATGAATTCAGACAGTTACTAGAGTGCCTACATGTACTTTGTTTAAGCCCAGCCTGTGATGTAAAGCATTGTGCACCCACGCTATCCTTAACAGAGCCAGCTCAAACATTTTAACTGTTTAAACACATATTACACTTTCCACGTAAACATCAGTGGGTAGAGAATGTGCTTGATCTGTCCTGCTGGTCTTCTCTCTGTAACTGTCATTAACTCAATGGGAGCTCTGTGTTCAATAGCCAGTGGGGAGTTGGCTGCCAATCTTTACATGCCATATAGGTTATGTGAGAGACGAGATGGGTGAGATAAAACCTTCTTTGGGACAAATTCTGTTGGTGAGCAAGAGCTCTTCGAGCTATCTAATATCCTGGGACAAACACAGCTACAACAACTCTGCACGCATATCTTCTGTCATTTTTACTCACAGTAAGCAAGTCGCACAATGTGAGGCAGCAGCAACCACTCCCCTTAACTTCTACTCTGAAGACTTCCTAGAGCAATCCATGACTGTAGCTTTTGGGCCAGAACTAGAGAGACATTGCAAGCTGTTTTTGTGAGACAAAAGAAAATACAGGATTGCAGTCTTAACTTGGTGGCCTAAACAAAGGATTGACAGACAAAAAGGCTGGAGCATCATAGGAGAATATATTGCAGTCCCACATAAATCTTTGTTTAAATTATTTGATAGAGCTCGGGTGACATAGTGGACTCGTAGATTTATTTAAAGCTTTCCTAATCTCACAAATGAAATGAGTCGGAATACTCCTTCTATTTCCACAGCTGAAATTTGCACACATAACAAAGCCACCGCACAGCTGGGAGTCTGTGTTCAGAAGAGCCTCAAGATGCAGAGAGAGCTGTGCTTACGATGCACTGACATATCTGTCGGGAAGCGGGCAAAGAGACTGCCCACTAGGACTGTGCATAGGGCTATCCAAAGTTCACTATAATGAGCACAAATTCATCCAGAATCCAATGCCCCCATGAGCAAGTGCCACTATTTCTACAGAGGGTTACAGGAGCATGTTTAATATTATAGGAACGGAGAAAATTCTCCTTTAGTATTTCCCTCTGGATCTGCGCTCAGATACTAATATGGTGAAGGACACTATTATAAACAACTAAAATAGAAAGAACTAAAAATTTTAACTGAGGAAATGATAACTTTGAAACTGCTACAGACCCCAGGCTGCAGTGACTGGGGCCCCAGATGGGGACCCAAGGTCGCTGCTGGGAGCCGGTTCCAGCTGAGGCCACACCACCAGTGAGGGCCAGCCCCGGCCGCGGTTCCCGACCGCATGTGGCCGTGGAGAGGGGTGTGGGGCAGGCTGCAGCAGGTCGGCCCAGAGGCCGGGCCCTGCACACCTGCCCCGCCACTGGGAGGAGAGCCGGCCCGGCCCTGCCCCATTCACCCCCCCTCCCCCAAGGACAGCCCTGCTAATAGTTGTCATTGATTTTTATCTTGTTACAAGTTTCTTTTTGGTGCCCATTATTGTGGCATCAGGGCACTTTACTGGGCTAAACTGACACATTCAACATCAATGCCTCAAGTATCCCTGCTACAAGAATTCAGTTCTCAGGGTTACTATTTATTCCTTTGCACCTGCCCTCTAACTTGGACACAGACATTACGTAACTGGTAGTTTCCCAAAAATATAATATAAAATTGTTTTCCAAAATTAATGATTAACCCAAAACATGCTTGCAAGGAGTATTGATCCAGGGTCCCAGATGAGTCCCCCCAAAATGTAACCCTTCTGTTGCCAGGTTGAATTGGCAGCAACAAGGGCCATTGAACCTGGGTTCAATATCTAGGGTATCTAGAGGGTCCTCTTAACATTACAAGATAGAACTGGCTTGAGCCCCCACCTGGAAAACTGTGAAAACTAAACATCACTGTGGATTGCCTCTAAGAGTCCGTACTTACAGAGTCTGTGCATAACAACAAAAACAAACCCCTTTTGCTAGAAGGGAAATGGAACTCAGCATTCCTTTGGGAAAACAATGCAACAATAATTCAAAAGTATGCCAGTCATAAGTAAAAGCCCCCACCCCACATTGGGCAGTCGTTTTTTGCCTCAGTTTCCCATGTGGTGGTATGAAAGTCCAATAAGTGAATGTAATTTTAACATGCCACTCAGCCTGTCCTTCCACTGCACCCCATGTGTAGTGGATTACCCAAAGTCAGAGAAGTCCCAGAAGCCATGGGTGCAGTCATTGGGGTTTACCTCTCACCCTTGTCCCTGTCACCACTTGCCGCTCGCTGCTGCTCACAGCTGCCTCTGTTGTTTCTTCTGCTCCACCCTGTGCACTGCCTTTCACCACAGCACTCCTGAGGCCAGGTCTAAGGTTCAGCCCCCAGATTTGCTCATCAGTGATTTCAGGTCTAGGGTTCATTGAGAGTTCAAGGACTCTAAATTGAGTCTGATCAATTCTGTGCTTAAATGCTGGGGGGAGTGGTATCTAGGACTCCTCTAACAGAGTTCACCCACCAGGTAGGAACACCTGTCTACACTGTCTGAGGCTATGTCTACACGAGAAAACTTGTCCCGCAATAAGTTATTGCGGGACAAGTAAAGCGCAATAAGTATTGCGCTTTCTCATGTACACACGTGCTCTTTCTTTCGCAAAGGAGCGTTCACCCTTGGAATGCTCCTTTGTGAAAGAAGAGCAGTGCATGGTGGGCACCTGTCCCACCATGCACTGCCCACAGCCAGCCCCCTAGCCCAGCTGCAGGGCTTCCGGTGGCAGGGGGGCTGCATTGCCAGCCCCCGCTGTCACCCGAACCCCAGCACAGCTCCCGGGCTCCGGGACTCAGCTGCGTCCGCGGGGCTTTAAACCGCGGCCACAGCTGATGCACAGAGCCCGGTAGCGGTGCTGGGTGGCCGGCTCGAATCCGAGCCGGTCACCCAGCACCACTCCGTGACTCAGCTGCATCCGCGGGGCTTTAAACCCCGGCTGCAGCTGACTCACAGAGCCCGGGAGCGGTGCAGGGTAACCGGCTCGAATCCGAGCCTGTCACCCAGCACCGCTCCGGGACTC